>PVKY010004111.1:0-20003 GCA_004027775.1 Bradypus variegatus
GGTCGTTTACCTGCTGAATGTACTCGGAGCCATTTGAAGAAATGGTTGAACTCAGAATGGGCTGATCGCCGCCGGTCCCCACCTGCAGAGGGTCAATAGGACCCAAGAGGGGGCTTCACCTGCCCCACAGCCCACACTCAGGCCTCCCTCGGAAGCCCAGGCCACACGAGGAAAGTGGGGGGCTGAGGGCTGGGCTCAAAGAGGCGAACATCGAATCTGGCTCCTTTCCCTCACCCTCACCCCGTCACCGCATCATCAAGCCTGAGGTGAGGGGCTGGGGAGCGGCCCGCTGTGAGGTGGGAAAAGCCCTGAGGGGTGAAAGGGGAGGCAAGGCTGACAGCCCCAGGCCCCTGACACTTGGACCCCAGCCACCATTCTCCACCTGCAAACTGGGCACAAGAGCAGCTCACCTTTGTGGGTTCAGGGAACCCCAGAAGGGATGTGCTCAGTGAACCCTGGCTATCAGAGGCGAGCTGGGAGGACGCCTTCCCCAGCCAGGCAGCGAGTCCACGAGGCCTGGGTCCTCCGAGGCAACCCTCCCAGCCCGGAGCCAGCCTATGGGTCAGTCCATACTGGACAAGGCCGGGGATGAGCCATGCAGCGTCCTGGGCACAGAACTTACAAGCCGAGGCAGTGCCCACCCTGAGCCGGGGCGTTGCAGGGGGATCCCCAGGGGCATGGCATAGCCCCCATTCTGCTTCTGAGGGTCGGAGGTGGCAAGGACTTGCTCAAGGCCACACAGCTGGGCCTCCAACCCCAATTTGTCAGATTCTCACCCTCGTCCCCCCAAGGCACCACCCACCACCACCTCTCACCGTGGCTGGTGCCCTGTGAGACATGAGCCCCTCGCTGTGGTCACCCAGAGAACTTGGAGAGAGAGGCCGGGGCCGGCCCCCAGTGCCTCGGTGACTCAGCCACAGGCAGCCTCAGACGCTCGGCGATGGAGCTGCGTGGGTGAGGGGTGCCGCCCCCTCCACCGCCCCCCTCCAGGCTTTCCCTCTTCTCGTGCCCTGGGACCCCACAGAGGCCTGGCCTCACCGGGCACCTTCAAATTCCTCTCCACCTAGAAACGGATGAAAAGGTCAATTTGCTGCTAATCAAACGAATCCGTTCTTCCATGAGATCGTCATATCAATATTAAAGTAGTAAAACTTAACACTCAGTGCTGGTGAAGACGTGGCAAGGCTGGCCCCTGCGTGTGTGCCACTTGGCACAGGTCCCCTTCACGGTGACCTGCCATGAGGGCCCCTGGCCCTAGAGCCCCCACCCCAGGGTCCCACAGTCGCACATCTGAGGGGGGGTGAGCACAATGCTCTCCCCAACAGGTGCAAACCCTGCACCTTCCTGGAAGGGGGTGGGGAGAATGAATTTCAGGGCATCTATATAGGAAAATAAGCAAGTGGAAGTGAGGAGGAAAGCTGCCGGCCGCAGTGGGCACATCCTTGTCACCATTAGCATGTGCAAGCTGTGTGATTGTAACACGCTGTGAAGAGCCTGGAAGCAAATGAACCTAAATGACAGGGCCTGTCGGCCCTCATGGCATCTTCCTGGAAATTGCAAACATCCCCTCCTTGTCTCCACCGTGCCCAGGTGGGTGCAGCCCACTAGGGTTGGGCCTGGTGAGCGGACCATGGGCTGGAACCTGCCCCTTCTCCTGGCGCTTTTGTGCAGTGAATGACACACACAGCCATACAGGGCTGCCCTGACGCACTAACCCTGAGGTGGAGTTGGGTCAGGAGCCACTGTGGGCTTTCACTTGTGCATTTCAACATCTTCTGGGAGTTAAGCCGTGTGTATTTGTTATCATCTTATCCAAGAGGCAGAAACAACACGGAGACCGACAGCTCCCAGCCCCGTGCCAGCTGCCAGTGGTGAAGGGTTGGGGGTCTCCTGCCCAGACGGCTCGTGCTGAGCTCCACTTCGGCCTCCCAGGCCTCCACAGCCCCTTTGGGAGCCAAAGACTCTTGGGGCCTTGAGTCCCCCATGAAGGGTCAGGACTCAGGTGAGCCCCAGGAGAAGGAGCTCACCTGCACAGAGACCCTGAGTGCTTGCTCTGTGCCCGGAGCTGCCCCTGCTCCCTACCCCCCCTGCTGGGGAAGCCCACCTGCATCTGCCCCACAGGGCCTGGCTGTGAGCCGCCAGCGGCTACCACACACACACACACGTGCATGCTCACATGTGCTCAGATGTCACACACACACACACACAGGCACACATGGTCACACACACATCACACTTGCACACACACACTCACCACACACCAGCACACACACTAATACATCACACACACAAAAATCCTCACACACAGAAACACATACATCACAGACTCACACTCACGTCACACACACCACACTCACTAACACATCATATACAGAAACTCACACACTGCACACTCACATACACACCACACACAAGCACATCACACATGTCAGACACATGCGCACCCACACATGCACACCCCAGGGCTACCTCCCCAGCGGTGGGGCGGGCGCTCTCACCAGGAAGCCTCCTCGTGCCCCCACCCGTGGTGCCGCCTTCATCCCCCAGGCGCCCGCGGAGACGCCACTCACTCTGTCCTCTGAGAGGACGTCCTCTCAGCCAAAGAGCTGGGTTTGGGTTTTCCAACCCATCCACCCATTCACACAACAAACCTTCATTGAACCCCCCCCCCAATGCCGGTCCCTGGGGGCCCCTGGGGATGTACAGCCTCAGCAGACGCTGCGCCCGCATCTTGGCTCCCCGACTAGCTGGGAAGACACAACCAAACAAGCCACGTAAATACCCCTTGTTGCAGATGCAGAGGACGCTGCAGCCACGGGGGCAGGGACAAGGCTCTCTGCGTGGCCAGGGCGAGGCTCAGCATGTCTGAGGGCTCAGGATGAGGCTTAACCAGGATGAGGGCTCAGCCTGCAACTGGGACCAGGGCTCAGTACACACTGGAGCTCACAGCTCATCCAGTGACCAGTTATTCTGGGGTGGCCATGTGCTTGGGGCCAGGCCTGGGTCCAGGCTCTGAACCCCTGGCCTCAGCCTGTCCCCTTCTCCCCCAGGCAGTGCCAGCAGGGAGCCCCTACCAGCCTCGTGCCTGCAGTGAAAGCGGGGAGTCTCCACCTTCTGCAGCGCCCTGCGAGTCCCGTGGGGCCTGGCCGCAGGATGCTCCGCACTTTTGCCTGTGTTGCCCCTGGGCCTCAGTCCTAACGATGTCACGTTCCCCGACCCGGCTGAGGACATCATCGGGGAGCAGGGGCTGCGCGGACAATCCTCTGCATCCGGTCAGGGCGCCTGCCGGCTGGATTTGCACAAATCCCTAAGCCGATTAGAGGAGCTGCCGCAGGAGCAGCGCGGTCGCGGCCCCTCCCTCTCCGTGTGGATTAATTGCTCCCCACCCTGGCGGCTCCAAAGCCAGGGTTCACTTTCTCTGTCCCCAAACTGGCGCCTCCCCCAACTCCTTCTCTCCCAGGCACCAAACCCAGAATCTGAGTCCCCCTGACACCTCCGTGGTGGCCTTGCCTCCCCCCCACCCTGCCTGGAGGCTCTCCTACCTCCCTCGTCCCATCCCCAAGGGCCCACGTGGCTCCTGGCCGCCACCTGCTCTTCCCCGCAGGCGGCCCCGGCCCCCCGCTCAGCCCTGCCCGCCCAGCCCAGCCTCCCCGCGCCCTGCATTTACACCCCCTGAGCTTCTCCTCTGCTTGATTCACCACTGAACTTGCTGCCCTGTCCAGGTGCCCGGAGACAGTGCATGGCCAGGGGCTCCCTGCCGGCACTGCCGGGGGGGGGGGAACGGACGGAGGCTCCATGCCGGCACTGCCGGGGAGATTCTGGACCGAGGCTGCGCGGCTCACTGCACAATGTTCCGCACCAAGGCTGGTCCCACAGGCCCAGCAGTGTCTCCCCCCAGCACCAGCCTGGAGCTGGCCTGCTTTCCCCCCACCCCACCCCACTCCCTCCCCCAGCCCCGCCCGGGGGCTGCAGCCCAGCAGGAAGGTGAGTGGGAGCTGGGAGGCAGGGGATGTGGGGGCCTGAGACCACGCCATGGAAGCCGACAGGCCCCTGGATGCCCCGATACCCATCGGGGAGTCACAGCCAGGATTGCACAGCTGAGCCTGGGCCCTCTGGAGGAGGGTCTGGGGGTCCCGCTTCTCTGTCTGCACTGGGTGTGCAGTGGGGGTCAGGCATAGAGGACACCCCTCCGTGCCTCCCCAGACCTCCCCCAACCAGCAGCCCCTGAAAAGCCCTGAGTCATGGACAGACTGTCCTTGAGAACTTGGACTGACATTCACGCCTGAGTCCAAGGCCCGGCCCAGCTCCTTGGGGCCAGCAGGCTCTGGCTGTGAATTACGGAGCCCGAGGCTGGAGCCTGCACCAGAGAGCGGCCCTCACAGCCACCCTCCTGCCCCAGGGCCCTGGCCTGGCCCTCACGGGCCCAACCCCACTGAGCAGCCCCCATCACCGTTGTCCCAGCACGTGCTGGCTGCACAGCCCCTCTGGGTCCTGCCTGCCTCATCAAGCCCTGCTGGGGACCATCAGTGGCCCTGAGGACTTGGCACCATGAGCCAGCCTGACTCCAGAGCCAGCCCCCTCCCCTGGGGGAGAGAGAGGAAGCCCTGGCCACTCACAGTGACCACCAAAGACTTCCAAAACCCCCTTCCCCATGGCCATGACCCCATCTTCCCTCCTGCCTCAGCTCCTCAGCTCACTGTTAGGTCTTGCTCTCATGGAGTATGAATTTCCCTAGAGCCTGACTTGGTTTACCCTCTGCATCTCCACCTGCTAAGGGTTGACGCATTTCCCCAAAAGACATGCCCGAGTCCTATCTCGGCCCTGGGGGGCAAGTGTCCTGTAAACAGGGTCTCTGGAGGTGTCAGTGGTTAAGACGAGGCCAGTGGTGAGGATGGGCCCTGCTCCCATGGGACTCGTGTCCTTGTAAGCAGGGAAATGGGGCACAGCGGGAGACAGACCAACAGAGAAGCTGGCCAGTGATGGGCACAGCTGAGCCACAAGCTGAGGAACACGCAGACCACCACCACGGCCGGGACCCCTATTCGGAGGACGCCCGGCCCCAGCCAGCGGGGAGCCGTTCCTGCTGGGGCCGCAGTTGGTGGAGCAGTTTCAGCAGCCTCGGAAGACGGGTCACTGCCCTGTCTCACCTCAAGAGGGGCCCCCACGCTCAGGCCCCTGGGCACTCAGCTTTTGGCTCTAGTCTCTTGACCTCTGCCTCCCCTAACACCTTCTCTGCCTCAGCCACCAGCTCACCTGCCCCCTTGAGCACCCCCATCCCTGGTGCTCCCCCCAGTGACCAGCCCCCTTGGACATCTACTGTGGCCTGAATCAAGCCACAGTGGCAGCACCTGATCAGACAGGCATGAACGGTACAGCGGGTGGGCTCCCCAGGACCCCTCCCAGCCCATCCTGCACCCCCAACCCTTGACCCCTATTCCAGTTTGCTAAAGCTGCCAAAATGCAACATACCAGAAATGGGTTGGCTTTTACAAAGAGGGGTTATTAGTTTACAAATTTACAGTTCTGAGGCCACGAAAATGAGGCATCAAGAAGAAGACACCTTCTCTAAAGAAAGGCTGCTGGCATCCGGGTTCCTCCATCACGTGGGAAGTCACGTGGCGACGTCTGCTGGTCCTTTGCCTCCGGGATTTGGTACTTTCAGCTCCTGGTTTGGCTGTCTTCTGGAGCATCTGTGGGTCTTCTCTTAGCATCTTTGGGCTGTTTCCCTCTAAATTCTCTGGGCTTTTCGTGCCTATTATCCTCTCACAGAGGACCCCAGTAAAGAATTAAGACCTACTTGAATAGGTGGGGTCACATTTCCATGGAAACAACCGAATCAAATGGTCCCACCCACAATAGGTCTGCCCCCACAAGAATAGATTAAAAGAATGTCGTCTTTTCTGGGGACACAGCAGCTCCAACCAGCACAACACCCAACCCCTGATGTGACCGAGCCAACAGCATCCTCACACCTGAACTCAGCCCAGCCCCCAATATCCCAAAAGTGGCAGCCGGAATCAGAGCTCTCCATCCTCCATCGCTGCCTCCCGAGCCAGGGGAATGAGTTTGTAGCCCCCTCCCCAACAGCTCGGGTGGGACCCATCCCAGGACCTTGCCTCTGGCTCCAGAATGGGATTGGCTGCCAGGGTGGGAGGAGGGGTGATGCTCCCAAGTTGCAGAAAGCAGATGTGGCCAGATTTCTCCGAGGAGCCCGCTGTCCTCCCTCCCTGGACGTGCTGGGCCCTGGCCACCAGCTCACCCCCTCTCGTCCTGGCCATGTGGGGTCATGAGGAACAGCTTCTCTGCATGAGTCTCGCAGCTGTTGGGGCTGGCGGCCTGGCCTGATGGTCACTCCCGCACCACCCCGCTTGCCAACGGAGGGTGGCCAGAAGCTTCAGCTGGCAGCAAGGACAGAGGTGGACCCCCTGCGACCCCACCACTGCCTGCTCAGCCCCTCAAAGGCATGTCCAACACCTCAGCCTCTGCCAGGATCCAGAAACCTCTACTGGCCATCCGGCCCGGCCATATGTCATGGCCGACACTCTGCTCCAGCAGGCAGGAGGTTCAGCACGCGCACAAGGCAGCAAAGCCTCACTCTGGGCGGCTCCCGGCCAGGCGGCTCAGGCGGCATCTGGACTGCAGGGACAGAGGCTGTGGTCACTGTCTCCCAGGACCCTGTCTGGCCGCTGAGGCAGACCCCAAAACGAGGACACAGCTGCATTCAGCTGCGGCCTGGAGGTGCCCACACAGCGCAAGCACTGGGGACGGCAAAGTGCCTCAGCTTCCTCACCCGAGAAATGGACATAAAAATCGTGTCTATGTGATACCTGCTGGGAGAATTAACTCAAACCACTCATTCATTCAATCAGCATCCAGTTACAAGACAAAGAGCAGGACTTGGTACTGACCCGCGGACTAGAGGATGAGATGTGTCTGGCTCAGGCTGGAAGCTGGGTGGTCAGAGGCCCAGACCACTGAGGGCAGGCAGGAAGCTCTGCAGAGGGTCTTCCCTGAGCGGCTCCTTCTACCCCCAGGCCTCAGTTCCAAAGCCCCGAGCTCTGCCATCCCTGACCCCTTCTTCCTGAGGAAGCTCCTGACCCTGTGCCTCTCGAGCTGCTTTCTCTGGCATCACCTGTTTATTTTCCTTAGTGCACCCATCATGCTCTGAAATCACATTTGTGCATTGTCTGTCTGTCTATTTTACATCTGAGCTTCCTGACATATAAGGTCCTTGCAGGCAGGTTTCCTGTCTGTCCTGTTACTGCTGAATCCCTGGAACACAGTAGGAGCTACAAACACAATTGTTGGATGGAGGGGAGCTGTCCCAGCAGCCAGAGAAGCAGCCTCAGAGCAGACATCCAGGCTCTCGCCACTGACCCTGGACCGATCCAGAGGGAGAGGCCTCCTGCCCCCAGCTGCACGGCCCGAGCCTGGAGGGTGCAAGACTGCTGGTGGGAAGACGCCCTGTGCCTCAGTTTCCTTATCTGTGCTGGAGGCTTAATAACCCTCCTTCCCTGAGGATTAGTACTCTGGGGGTCTCCTGGCACATGGTAAGGGATTGGTAATGGTGGGTGACATTACTCCTGATTATTATAGATGGGAGATAGAATCCAGAAGACAAAATACTCTTGGACCTTTCAGTATCAAGGGCCTGTCTGACATGACATCCATGGATGGTCGGAAGCTGTCCGAGGATGGGTGGGTTGCAGTGCATCAGCGAGGGTGGCGAGGAGCCTACAGCACGGTGTGGGTGCTGGAGCAGACGGACGTCAGCCTGCACGAGCTGATGCGCACCAAAGCCGCCCCTGCCCTGGTTTTTTACACCCTAGAATCTGGTCGCTAATATTTCATCAAGGGATTATTCCCCAGGCAGGCGTCACGCCAGACCGAGTCACATCCTTGCATGAACACCTGGTTTCCACTTGTTACAGAAACGTGCTTTTCTCAATTTGTTTACATCCTAATTGTGGTCAACTTGCTACGATGTTTCTGGGATTCAAGATCATTCATGTCATTTCAGTAGCCCTGGGGTGCAAGAGATGGGGGTGCAGGGCTGCAGTCCCCAAGAGGGAGGAAGCCAGGAGGCTGGATGCACCCCACAGCCCCCAGCTCTTTGCCTGGGGATGACTGTCCAGTGTCCTGCAGCCAGCCGGGGTGTCACAGAGCACCCGGGCCCCCAAGCTGGGGAGGCACAGATCATGGTTCATGGCAGCCGGTGGGGCCAGCGTCCACAGAGTGGGTGCACAGAGGAGGTGGCTCTGCATGTTGGGGAACGACGGCTCTGTGGGGTCCCTCTGAGAACCTGGCTGGGGCTGGCTGTACACGTGCAGGGGAATTGACCCCGGCCTTTCCAGAGAGCAGTTTCCACAGGGCTGAGGGGAAGGGACCTGCTGGGGGTCAGCGCTGGGGGTGCTGGAGGTCAGGCCAGCATGGACCACTTCCACCCTGCACCCAGATGAGGCAGCAGACAGGCCGCCTGGGTGGCAAGAAGCACCTGGGATGAAGGCCTCTCCTAGACCCACCATGTTTGGGGACGAGCCTTTGGGACCCACCATCTGCCAAGGTACTGAACGAATGTAACCTGGGACAATCAGCACACGGGGCAGCAAGGGCCGGGAGCCTGGAAAGAGAGTGGTGTGTTCTGAAATCTGCCCTTTCTCCTCCTCTGGGACTCTGTGTTCTCCTGGGAGGGCTCCACAGCGCAGACCAGTGGTGGAAACTTCCCCAGGTGCCCTCTGCGGGCACCAACTCAGCAGGCATCGTCAGAGCCCCTTCTCTGTGCCAGGCCCTGCCATCGCACGTGCACATCAGCGTCCCCAGCAGCTGGGGCCCGTTGGTGTCACCAACGTGAATTTTTAGTAGACGTGGAAGGTGGAGCTCAGAGAAGGGATCTGGTGTGTTTGAGGTAAGGTGGTAGGTAAGTGGTGGATCCAGGAACGGTGATGCCATGGCAGCCCCTCCTGCCAGCCCCCCAGTGACACACTCACCACCTCTCGTCTGAGGACAGGTCAGGGTTACAGAGAACATGGATTCCAGAACTATAAGGCTTCCACTGGGGAAACCAAGGTCTGGGGAGGGGATCCACGCTGGATGACACAGTCTGAGAAGGCGCCCACAGCCTATTCCAGCTCAGACCACCTCTCCTAAAGCTCGTTGTTATTGGCATCCCCTGTCCCCCAGAGATGGGCAGCTCAGAGCTCATCCCCTCTGCCTGACAGATGCCAGAGTCAAAGCTCCAGAGGTTCTCTGGAAGGAAGAATGTTGAAAAGTTACAAGGAGACAGCCTTGCTTAATTTGCAGGCATGTTCTTTCTCTCTGTTCTCCCTACCCTGACTGCTGAGCAGCTGCCAGGAACCCAGGCTTTTTCAGCAAGAATTGTTACAGAGGTGGAACTCTTAGGCCTTCTGGGGGTGGGCAGTGGCCGGCCTGCCGTTGGCTCCTCTCTGGAAAGGACTAGAAGGCTGTGTGCCCAGGACTCTGAGGGGTCGGACGAGGTGACGCTGAAACCGTCCCTGGGCTCTGATTCTGCAAGGAGACTTCTGGTTTTGACCAAGATGGAAACAAAGGGACAGAATTTCCTCTATCACTTGAAACAACTGAAAAAATTCTGAAATAATGATGTTCAACACATTGGACATCAGGCAACAAGGAAAGTGGATCCTGAGAGATGGAAAATCAATGAGTGGAGCCCTACGGTGGCCACCGCTTGCTGCCTTGAGAGTTTTCAGGCCTGAAGAGGAGACTTGAGGGAGGACCCGTGAACCCCCTGAATTGAAGAGATGGAGGAGAAGAAGCAGCAAGCTAATGCGGTTGAAGTTTACAGGGCAGAGCACAGGACAGGAGGGAGATGCCGGGCGGGGGGCGCTCCAGGGCTCTGCAGAATCACCCTGAACATGTGCAGAGTGCATCAGAGCAGGCGTACAAGGAAACCACCCGAGGGCAGGAAAAGAGCCCCCCTGAAGGATCAGAGGGAACAGTAGCAGAGCTCACACGGGGCCTGGAGCCCTGCCTGTCCCCACCAGCCCGACAGGAAAACCTCGCAATCCACCGGGCATTAGGTAGAGGACATGGTAAGGTCTTGCCTCACTGGTGGGGAATATTTCACCCTAAGCTGCACACTGCTCTGGTCCTGCCTGAACAATCTTAAAAGGAAGGCCCCATAGAACCAAATTGTTTCCCAAAACAAAGTTCAAGAAGATTTAAAGTTACACAAAAATATCCAGCACCCAACAAGATAAAATTCATGTCAGGCATCTAATAAAATATTAGCAGGCATGGAAAGAAGCAGGAAGATATGACCCACAATGGGCAGAATAAACAAGTAACCAAAACCAACTCAGAACTGATACATTATGTTAGAATTAGCAGACTAGACATAAAATGGTTATTATAATTGTACTCCATATGTTCCCAAAGTTAGAGGAATGATTAAACCAAAAATGTTAAATTGAGACATCAAAATAGAAAAGAGACATCAATCAAATTCCTAGAGCTGAATATTAAAATATCTGAAAAATACATTGGTTAGAATTAATGATGGCTTAGATTTGACATAGCAGAAGAAAATATTAGTGAACTTAAGGATATGGCAATAGGAACTATCTGACATGAAATAGAGAAAAAAAAAACAATAAAAAAATAGCAGAGCATCAGTGAGCTGTAGATCAATAACAAATAGCCTAATAAATGTATCTGGAGTCCCTGAAATAGAGGGGAGATAGAAGAGGGCTAGAAAAAAGCTATTTGGAAAAATAATGGCTGAAATTTTCCAAATTTAATGGAAACTATAAACCTACTGTTCCAGCTTGCTAATGCTGCTGTTATGCAGAATACCAGAAATAGATTGGCTTTTATAAAGGGGGTTTATTTGGTTACAAAGTTAGAGTTCTACAGCCATAAAAGTGTCCAAACCAAGGCATAAACATGCATATACCTTCACTGAAGAAAAGCCATTAGCGTCTGGAACACCTTTGTTAGCTTGGAAGGCATGTGGCTGGCATCTTCTTGCTCCCAGGTTGCATTTTTAAATGGCATTCTCCCAGGATATTTCTCTCTAGGTGCCTGGCGATGTCCTCTTAGTTTCTCCCAGGCAAACTCTGTACTAGCAAAAGTCTACTTTCAATGGCCATCTCCAAAATTTCTCTCTTAGTTGCAGCAGCTCTGAGGTCCTTCTATTTGTGAGCTCACATAGTGCTCCAGTAAACTAATCAAGACCTATGCTGAATGGGTGGGGCCACACTTCCACAGAACAGCCTAATCCAAAGATTCCAACCTAATCAGCACTAATATATTGGCCCCCACAAGACTGCATTTAAGAACATGGCTTATTGGAGGACACAATACAACCAAACTGGCACACCCACAGATCCTAGAAGTTCAAAAACCCCTAACCACAAGAAACATGAAGAAAACTACACTGAGGTATATCATAATAAAAGACAGGTTTCATCCAGAGGAGCAGAAGCAAGCATGATAGTAGATTCCTCATTGGAAACAATACATGTAAGAAGATCACAAAACAACAATCTTAAAGTACCTGTTTTAGTTTCCTGGTGGTCAATATATATACCATGCAATGGGTTGGTTTAACAACAGGAATTTATTGGCTCACTGTGTCAGAGCCTAGGGCTTGCTTCCTCCCAGGGTTGGTATCCTCTGGCTGTCAGCGATCTTTGAGTTCCTTGGTTTTCCTGTCACATAGGAATGCACATGGCAGCATTTTCTCCTTTCTCTTCTGGGTTCCGTTGACTTCCAGTTTCTGGCTGCTCCCTGCAGCTTCTCTCTCTGTGACCATCTCTATAAGGATTCCAGCAATAGGATTAAGACTCATCTGATTCAGTTGGGCTACACTTTAACTGAAGTAACCTCATCCAAAGGTGCTATTTACAGTGGTTTCACACTCACAGGAAAGGATTAAGATTAAGAATGTGTTTTTCTGGGGTACTGTTGTAGTTTGCTAATGCTGTTGGAAGGCAAAACACCAGCTTTTACAAAGGGGGTTTATTTGGTTACACAGTCTTAAGGCCATGAAGTGTCCATCAACAAGTGGGTACCTTCACTGGAGAAAGGCCATTGGCATCTGGAAAACCTCTGTTAGCTGGGAAGGCATGTAACTGGCATCTGCTTCAGAGTTCTGGTTTCAAAATTGCTTTCTCCCAGGACATTCCTCTCTAGGCCACAGCTCCTCTTCAAAATGTCACTCTCAATTGCTCTTTGGGCTTTTATACTCTCTTAGCTTCTCCGGAGCAAGAGTCTGCTTTCTACAGCTATCTTCAAACTGTCTCTCATCTGCAGCTACTCTCTCAGCTCCTGTGCATTCTTCAAAGTGCCTCTCTTAGCTGTAGCAAGCTCGCTCCTTCTGTCTGAGCTCATATACTGCTCCAGCGAATCAATCAAGGCCCATGCTGAATGTGCAGGGCCACACCTCCAAAGAAAGTATACAGTGAAAGATCTTGCCCACAGTTGAGTGATCACATCTCCATGGAAATATCCAATCAAAAGTCCCCAACCCAATCAACACCAATACATTTCCTGCCCACACAAGACTGCATCAAAGATAATGGTGTTTTGGGGGAAGATAATACATCCAAACCAGCATGGGTACATACCTCTAAGCCCCAACAGTACTGAAATAAAAAATCTTGGCAACCTAAATTTCTATACCCAACAAAAATAGCTTTGAAAATCAAAGGCAAAACAAAGACTTTTTCAGACATATAACACTAAAAATAATCCATCCCCTGCTGACTCATACTCCAAGAAATACTGAAAGAAGTCCTGCAGGTAGAAGGAAAATTCTACCAGAGAGAAATGTGAACTTCCATAAAGGAATGAAGAGTGCCTGAAATGGTGGCAACATGGTTAAATCCACAGGATGTCTTCTTATTTAAATCTCCTTAAAAGGTTCTGTGGCATGGCCACGGGTAGTTGGGGGTGACCAGTGCTAGGACTTAGTCTAGGGCGAGTGTTTGGTGGTTGGTAAAGGTTGAGTTTGGGGTCAGTCGATGCTATTACAAGGATCAGTTGGCGATCAGGTCAAAGGTGGGCTCGATGAACTGAGGACGTTATCCAGCTTTAGGAGGGAGTGGGGGGACATTTCCAGTCATGCATGGAAGACAATGGGGACCCTGGGCTGGCTATGGGGTGGGCAGGGACAGCTGTGTCTGGGTGGTCTCATCACAGGTCCCCTGCTGGCTCTGGGGAGGACAGTCGAATCATCCCCATGGCCTGGGCCCAACTTCTTGGGAACAGAGAGGGCCCCGTCTACTCAGGCAAATGGGCTGACGGATGGGACAGAGAACCCTGAAGGCTGCCCTGCCAGATGGTTCTGGACCCCTCCATCCCACACTGCAGGCTGCTCCCCTTCAGAAGGAGATGGTAAACGCTCACTGGCTCCCACTCCGCACAGAGCCGGGTCCTCCGTGAGCACTTCCAACAATATTAAATGCCACCTGGGGTTTATTTACTCAGCTCTGACCACCACAGAAGTCCATGTTGCAAGCAAACTCCTGGCAGGGTTTTTTATTCATGACTTTGGTGTCTAACTTTTAGCCACTGAGGACTTCATAGGGATGTCACGCTTCTGTGTGAGTGCATGCTAGTGCATGCGTGGGCCACGTGTGTCTTTGCATGAGGACCCACATGGCCTCAATGCCTGTGTGAGTGTGCGTGTTTCACCACGTTTGCTGCAAGAGTCTGTTCACACGTTCACATGTGCATTTATAGTGGGCTTGTGTGCACAACTGCCCATACAGATGTGTTTGGCTCACGCCCCCTGCTTATATATGAACATGTCTGGGTGTGTGTGCTTGGGAGAATACCCAGGTAGTGCATGTGTGTCCACACTTGTGCATATGGGGCGTGTGTGTGTTCCAGACAGCAAGCGCACAGCCTGCCCCTTGCACTGGGACCCAGCATTGAGGAAATGGACTCACAGCTATAATCTCTTCGCTGTAATTTGAACCAAAAAAGGAGAATTGTTTGCCTCGCGGAGCCCTGAATGTGAACCTCCAGTGGGTGGGAATGAAGCCAGCAGGAGTCCTCAAAATCCATCAGGCCATTCCCTGGGCTGCAGATTTGCAATAAGCCCGTGAAAGACCTGCTCGTAAGTGACATTTCTCATCCCGGCTCCCCAGCCTGGGCTTCCTCCGGGGTGGGATTTATCAGGGAGGCCCGGAGTGCAGGGGACAGGCCACAGCCCCCGGGACAAACAGGGGCTAAGCCGCCAAGGTTTTCACAGCACAGGGCAGGCGCTCAGCCCCCATCAGTGGCACAGTCCCCCTTCCTGGCCCATCCACCGCGCAGCACAGGATGACACCATGCCCTGCGTCCCGGCCAGACTTATGGGATGAGGTTAGGCCACACGATCCTCCCTAAACTTGTTCCCTGGGAAAGCAGCTTGCACAGTGAGCACCAGGACAGCTTAGGACAGAGAGGCCCTGGGTGGCGAGGGGACCGCTGGGCTCCGTTGTGTGGGTCGGTACTGCCTGGCTCTAGGGGTGCCCTTCCCGCTGCAGCCATGCGAACAGTGCCGCACGTTGGTCAGTGCGCAGCCTGTGCGCCTGTCCTTGACAGGCCTGGCTGGGCCCTCACGGCCCAGCAAAACTCCCACCTGGGAACGGAGCCTCAGGCCTCCCCTCAACCTCCAGAGGCCAGGTCCTGAGCTGGGAAGTTTGGGAGTTTCCTCAAGGCCATGCTCTGTTTCTGAGAATAAATACTTTTTGTGGTCTCTAGGAATAAGTCCAGGCCAGGTCAAGAACCTTAGGAAAGCCACTCAACTTACCTGCTGGCAGATTTAACACAGCAATGGCTACCACAGCCCTTTGTTAAAGGAGAGAAGATGCGACACTATCATTATTTTTTGTAACAAAAAATAATAATGCTTCTAATCATTTAATCAGGGGCTGGCACTGGTCAGGGCCATCTCACGACAGCTTCTCCTGCCCTAGGGAGCACTGTGTGCAGCCCGTGGGAAACGCTCAGCCGGCTCTGGGTGACGGGCAACGAGCCGGCTTGGCTGGGTTGACAGGCGCTCGGCGTTCTGGTGAATCCCAGCTCCTTCCCAAGGGGGACACCCCAGACCTGAGGACACCCAATCCCCGCAGGCCCTGAGGATGCGGAGCAGCAGGTAGCGGCAGGTAGATGTGTCCCCTAGACCAAAGAGCGGGATTCATTTGGCCTTTCCTTTTTAAAAAGCCACCATGGCCTCTCCAAACGCAGGGACGCGTCTGCCCTCTCCAGGGCCCTGACGGGCCATCTGCCACCTCCAAGCGCCTTGTGGGCGTGAATTCCCTGCTGGGTCGCCGCTCACCCGGGCCTGAAATTCCGAACCTGGGAAGGTCTTTCCCTGAACATGAATTCCTCAAGGCTAAATATTTTTCCAAGACTAGTGGGAAGACTCATGGGCCCTGGACGTCCTTGTGTCAGTGAGGACTACATAAGTGAGCAGGCACAGAAACCAAGGAAGGACGGAAGCAGTGTCACCAGGTCACCCTCCCCCCGTACCTCCCCACGGCAAGCTCTGTGCGTTGGGAGGCTTGATCAAGAACTGACTAATGGAGCCTCATTTTCTAAAGCCAAACTGAGTGGATGCCCAAAGTATAGAATTTTAAAAGCCTTGTTATTCTGAAAAAACAACAACAAAAACATACAAGTGACACAAATCATTACAAACTCCTTAGGAGGAGATTCTACAGAACAGCTTTCGCAAATAGACAAGAATTGCTTGAATTAGCATATCAATCGTATGCAAATAGAGTCCCTAAAGCACCACAAACCGTCTTCCTCTCTTAAGCAGGCCCAGGGCCCCTCCTGCAGCCACAGGTGCCCTGGGCTGTCCTTCAGTGGGACCTGGGGCCAGACACCATCTTCCCCACGTCCTGCTCGGGGTCGCCCCAGGCGGGAACTTACCACAGAGGCCACGACCCCTCTGCACCCGGGGAATACCGAGGAGGCCCCCTGCACCTCAGGCCCTCCCCTGGCCTCATGATGGACGGGACGCCCCAAATCCCTGGGGTCCCCCGTCTAGTGGAAGAGCACATGCAGCCAACCAGCCCCCAAGAGTGAAAGGTGTGCAGGGGGTGTCTGCGCCGCTGTCACCGCCCACCCCAGAATCGGCACCGATTGAGGAGCTGCCAGGACGCCCGGGAGCAGGAACCTCTCGAAGCGGCCAGTCTGAAGGGAGGGGGCGGCCCCCTAGGAGAGCCGGGAAAGCCTTTCCGGTTCGGCTCTGGAAGCCCCTCTGTGGCCTTGGGGCAACCTTGCCCGCCCGGCCCCAGCTCTTCCTCGAGTCACTCCCGCCCTTGCTGAGGAAATAAAGGGCAGGAAAGCTTTGCAGTGGAAAAGACAGAACTGGGCACAAGGACAGAAGGCGGTGACAAGCCCAGAACCAACCCAGGGAGGGTGGGGGCTCCACAGAGTGGGGTGGGCAGGAGCCCAGGAGAGGGCAGGGAAGGGTCCCTGGAGGGCAGGACCAGGGTGGAGGGCCTCAGGGGGGTCTGTTAACTCCCAGGCCAGGTCCCCATTTGGCTAAGGTCGTGCGCCTAAAACAGCCAGAAGGCAGGGTGGGCAGTGATTTATCAGATCCCCGAATGGACAAGGAAGTTCTGAGCCTCAAAAAAGAAAGCACAAAGGAAACAATCTGGCAACTCGATCAGTAAAATTACATTTCTATGTGTCAAAATTGTCACAAACAAAAATTACACAGCCCAGGAGACACAGGAAATGTTTGTAGCAATTATAACGACAAATAACTTCTTATTATGTAATTCGTTCATACAATGTGATGAGAAAAATACCAAGCCACGTGCAGAAGCCAAGCAAAAGTCTTTCCACAAAACAGGAATGGCAAATGCTAAACAGAGCCAGGGAGCTAAATCACGTGTCCTCCAGAGTCACGAAATCAATTAAAACCGAACCCAGCCAGAGATGCTCCCGTGGCCAGTCAAGTTCACACTGATTAACTGCCACGCTTGGAGCTGGGAGGGTGGCTCAGGGGTCACCCCGCACCAGCTACTGGGAGAGGGACGGTCGTGTCATCTGAGAAGCGAGCTGACCACTCACACAGAAGGCATCTGGGTCGGATGGCCTGGCCCAGTAATTCTGCCAGAGAACAGGTCAGGAGACCGTCCGGAAGGCCAACAGGGCTGTAGGAGCAAATAGGCCCGTAGGAGGACTTACAGTAGCCAAAGCCCCAGGAGCAGGTCAGCGTCCAGTCTCGGGACGTCGAGAGAAGCCAGCAGGGTCCACAGTGGTCACCCAGGACGACCCTCCAGCAAGTCTATGGAGAAATCGGAAACACCCAGGAAAAGTGAGTGAAGCCAATGCAAAGCCATGTAACGACGACTGTGGGTGCGTTTAAACACGTCTTGTGAAAAAGGCAGGTTGGTATAAAGGGATACAGCCATCACCTCCTGTCGGAAGAGCCATCAGAGACTGCTATTTCCTGGCTAGGCTTCCCTGGGTTTTCCCATTTTTCCACAGTGAGCTGGCATGAGGGAGACAAGGGGGAAACCATGTGTTTATGCGCTTGTTTGTGTGTTTACTGGCCCCGGCATGGGGATGGCCGCGTCTAGACCCAGCTCCTGAGTCCTCGGGGCCTCACTCCACCTATAATCGCTGCCCATCGTCCGTCCGCCTCTAAATGCCTGGAGACCCTGCTCACCCCCCCACACCATGGCCTGCCTGGCCTGGCTTGGCAGCGTGTCCTTCTCCAGCCCTGCAGCAGGGTCTCTCCCAGGGTGGCCCGAAACCCCTGCATCCTGCTCCTTTTGGGGCAGCCTCTCTGATGGGGACTGGGAACTTGCATTTTATAACTTGGGGAGGCTTGAGGCCCACTGACTTGCACACACCGCCCAGGCCAGGGTGCATGCCCAGCCTCTGTTGGTCAGCACTGCCTCCCTTCCCCTGGAGTCCCGGTGCTCCCGGGCCACGGCCCCTGCTGCCCGCAGCCTAAGACGCGCGTGGGCTCCGCGGTCAGGACAGCCCGGGGTTCGGCACCACCTCCCCCAGGTGCAGGGACCCCAGATCTCAGTGCCCGCATCTGCACAAGGGGCCGACTCAGCCAGTGAAGGGTGCAGCAGGAGTCTAGGAAGAGGGTGGCATCCCCCTCGCTGCCATGACTGTGCTGGATGGGGGGTCCCCAGGACAAGTAGCTGCTTTACGCCACCTCCCCGCGCTCCACGGGGGCGGCCTCCTCGTGCAGCTCTCCAGAGGCGAGCTAGTGAGACTGGGAATGCTCTGGGTGTCAGCTCCTGCCCCAACCTGATGTCGACGTGTCATTGGAGCCTGAGGGGGGAGGTCGCACAGCTGGCTGCACAGCAGGATCTGAGATGCCGCGGCTCGTGCCTTTCCAGGGGGCAGCAGGTGTAGGCACGGGGCTGGGGGCGGGGAGGAATCATTGGGCAGGGTGTTCCCCTGGGACCCAGAGCCTGCATCTTTCCCGTGGCTCCCTTCTGGATCCACTCAGCCCCTCTCTTGAGCCCCCCCAAATATGCTGTGCAGTGTGTTAATCAAACAATGTTTTATTACCTCCTTCCAGTGCCACCCAGGAGCTGATGCCGTCTCTCTTTGCGCTCCTTCTTGAGGAAAAATAAATAAAGATGCAGAATAAATCAAACAACCAGAGCCTGCAATCAGCGAGGCTGGAGTACAGGGCTCCACAGAGCTGCCACGTGTGATCAAGTCTGCTGAACGTCAACACAGATTTGCCTCTGTGACACCGGCCAGTGGGGAAGGGGTTTCCATTACACACGAGATAGAAATCAGCCACCGTGGCGGAGCAGCTGGGTCTCCTGGGAAGGAGAGAGGGGGACACTGTGGTGGAGAGCCTGGGACGCTGAGCCAGCCCTGCCACCCACCCAGGCCTCCTCTGCTGTCAGTCCAGGGGAGCATTGGCCAGGGACAGCCTCCAACGCACCCCGACAGAGACTGGGGCAGAGGCTTCTCCGGGCTCCATGAGCCTGAGCGAGCTCTTCCTGCTCGCCAGCCCTCGCCTCCCAGACCCCAGGACCTCTGCTGCCGTTGCCACCCTGACCTGAGTTCAAACAGAGCCCCACAGCTGCCCCCCTCGGTCCTTGCAGGAGCGCAGATCAGGGTCCTGCCCAGCGCCCTGGTGGTCTCAGGTTCTGAGTATTGGAGCAAGAAAGGAGCAGAGCCAGTGCCAAGGGCTTGAAGAGGGCAGTTTCTGAGCATCAGCTAGGTCCCAGGCCCAGGCGGAGCCACCTGTGAGAGGGGGACCCTGGGGAGACTGAGGCCCAAAAGGGAGAGGATCCTGCCCTGGTGCCCGTGGGGAGTGAGACAGCTGGGGCGAGAAGCTGGAAAATCCTGTTCCAGAGTCTGCAAGGCCTCCCTCTCCAGGCTGGGTGGGCAGGGCCACAGGGCAACCTCTGACCTGCAGAGTCTCGAGGAGCCTCTGCGCTCTGTGCTCACTGCTGCATGCCTGCTCTCTCCTTTGCACACCCCTGCACACTCTCTCTTCTTTGCACACCCATGCCTGCTCTCTCCTTTGCACACCCCTGCACACTCTCTCTTCTTTGCACACCCATGCCTGCTCTCTCCTGTGCTCACCCCTGCATGCTTGCCCTCCTGGGCACACCGTTGCACACTCTTTCTCTCCTGTGCCCACCCCTGCACACTCACTTGCTCGCTCTCTTTGTCTCTTCCTCTCTCTCCCTCCTTCCACCTCTCCCTGGGTTGGCCTGGTTCTCTGCACAGGCCCTTTTCACCAGCAGGAAACAGGCCTCTGAACCCCTGGTCCCAGCATCTCAGCACTGGGCAGGAATCCATTCTCCGTCCCCGGGATGGGCTCTGACTGGCTCTGCCAGGACTGCCTGGCACCCTGGGAGCTGGCCTCTCCTCTGGCATCGCACAGGGCCCTGTGGCCGCCCAGGCCTGGGCATCTGCCAACCTCGAGGCTGGGCAGAAGGCAGGTGGGTGGGAGAAAGCCCAGGGCGGGTCTCAGGACGGGTGGGAGGGAAGCCCCAGCCCCAGCCTGGCTAGGGAGG
>PVKY010004112.1:0-19931 GCA_004027775.1 Bradypus variegatus
TCCCATCCTGAGGTCCCGTCTTGGGGGAGCTCTCCCATCCTGAGGTCCCGTCTTGGGGGGCTCTCTCATCCTGAGGTCCCATCGGGGGGGGTCCCATCCTAAGGCCACGTCTTCCCCTGCCCCCACCTGTTGCATTCACATTCTCGAGAGAACCCAAGGTTCTAGATGGTTCTGGGGAGAACGTCAGAGGGTCCTCCATTAATTTACTGCGCACAGCAGCCTCTCGGGGCCACTCGCCCCTCCCCCACGCACAAATCTGGTCCTAGAACCCCCGGACCGCACCCCCAGCGGGGCTACTCCAGACAGAACCCCCTACTCCGATGCCGGCTGCCCACCGACCCTCGCGTCCAAGGATGGGGGCGGTTCGCGGCCCGCAGGCGCCGAGAGAGGCCGAGGCCGGAGCGGACTTGGGGGGCGGCGGTTCAGCCGGGGGCCGCCCATACTCCCGGGCTCCGCATCGGCCGCTCCCCGCAGCCCGGACAACCCCCGGCCCCCGGCCCGCCAAGACCCCGCAGCCGCCGACTCACCGCGCGCCGCAGCTCGGGGTCTCCTGGCGCCGCCGCCGCCGCAGTCCGGTCCGCAGGACTCGCAGGGGGTGGGGCGGGGCGGGCGGGGCTTGGCGCCTACGTGACCGCGGGGCGGGGCCGGACCAGGCTCCCCAGTCTGCGCGCGACGCGAGCTGCCGCCGGCCGCCATGCGCCGCCCCGGGCCCGCCTGCTGCGCGCTCCTGCTCGTCCTGGGGCTCTGCCCCGCGCGCTGGGCGCGCACCCGCAACGTGCTGCTGCTCCTCGGTGAGTGTCGCGCTCGCTGTGCCACCTGCCGTGGCCCCCTCCCCACCAGCGGCCAGCGCCGACTCCAGGCGCCCGGCTCCCTGCAGCGCCTGCAGTCTTCCCCGGCTCCGGCCCCTTAGAGAGTGAGGCCGGGGACCCCTCGCCCAACGCACGGGTCTGCGGGGGCCGCCCCAGCGTTCAACACCCCAGTCTTGCTGCCTGGTCCGGCCTTGCGCCCCCACAAGTATTCAGAGCAGCCAGCGCGCACCCCGTGAGCCCCTTTCCAGGACGCGCACAGATCCCGCCAGGTGTCAGGGGAGGGGCCGGGGCCCGAGTTTCCAGAGCACAGCCAGGCCGCCCCAGGGGTATCCCTCCCCCGTGGTGATGACCCCCGAGGGTTTGCCCTGCTCCTTTCAGCCCCCAGAACGCCCTGTACCGCAGCTCTCTTTTCCCCTGAAGAAGGGCCACGGCCCCCCAGCACCCTCATCCCCTTTCAGAAACTCCAAGTTCTGCCAGCGCCCTGTTGTTCAGGGGACTTCCAGTTTGGTTGACTAGAGCCCAGTTCATCACATGCCACGCCATGAGGCGCCCGATTCTTTCCTGTTTTGAGGTCTGGCCCCCTGCCAAGTCCACTTTCTGATCTGCAAGCTGAGCTTTGTGGTCTCCAGTCAGGCAGTTCCTCTGATTGGAATATAAACAGTGCCAGGGCGGGGTGGGGTGGAGCCTCCTGTCCATCCCTCCCCTCCCAGGGATCCTGCCAAGGACAGCCAAAGCAAAACCTTACAATTTATAGAATAAATAGAAAATGATTGTCTAAAACATTTAGGACCATGTCGGTGTTTTCACGGGCCAGTGCACAGCCAGCCGGGGGGGGGGGGGAGGTGTCCTGGATCCTTCCAGAGCCCTGGCCTGGGTGAGGTCCTAGCCCGGCACCGTGGCACCTTCTGTGGGTTTGGCGAAGGGCAGCCCCCCCACCCCGTTGCCCCCGGCCTTGGCCTGCAGACAAGACCCCAGCACCCGTGTCCTGTTCTCCCAGCCTGCCTGGCTGACAGCTGCACTTTGGCTCTCTACCCCAGGGGGTCTGGGTTAGCCCAGCTCGAGGCTGACTGTCCCACTGTGTTCAAGCACAGCTCCAGGCCCCTGATGCCTCAGACAGGCAGGTGCTAGCCCTGGCGGTTCCCATTGGCTTCTTCTGGGGACCCCCACTCCTCCAAGGTATGGTTATAGGAGGCCCAGGCCCCTCCCACTGCCCAGCAGCACACCCCGTCCATGCCTTCAGCGCCCCGGTCACGGCTGACCCAGGCCCTCCGTCCCCCTCACTCGCTGCTCTCCCTGCCTCCCTGCAGCGGACGACGGGGGCTTTGAGATTGGCGCCTACAACAACAGCGCAGTGGCCACTCCACACCTGGACGCCTTGGCGCGCCGCAGCCTTCTCTTCCGCAATGCCTTCACCTCTGTCAGCAGCTGCTCGCCCAGCCGGGCCAGCCTCCTCACCGGCCTGCCCCAGGTGAGGCGAGAGGGCCACGGGAAGGCAGGGAGAACACCCCGGGGGTGCCACCCACTCCCCTCCCCCCACCTGCCCCCTTCCACCCCTGCCTGGGCCCATGCCCAGCAGCACTGAGAGGAAGTGCAGACAAATAAATGGTCAGCAGTGCGGACTGGGGCCTGAGTGCCCGCCCTGGAACCCTAGTTGCACTGCTCTGCGTTGCCAGGGGCAAATAACTAACCCCCTTATACCTCAGTTTCCCCACCCATAAAACAGAGATCATAGGGATAGCTCTCTCAGAGAACGTTCACAGGGTTTGGCCTAGTTAATCCTTTATGTATAAGGACCTCAGCGCTGTGCTGGGCATGCTCGGAAAGTGCTGGCGCTTATTACAACACCATCACGGGGAGTGGGTGAGGCTGAGCCGCCACTTGCTGAGGACTTACTCGTGATTTACTGTCTGTTGCTGTGAACCCCCATGTTCTAGTTTGCTAATTTTGCCAGAATGCAAAACACTGGAAATGGATTGGCTTTTATGAAAGGGGGGTTTATTTGGGTACACAGTTACAGTCTTAAGGCCATAAAGTGTCCAAGGTAACACATCAACAATTGGGTACCTTCACTTGGAGGATGGCCAGTGGCATCCGGAAAACCTCTGTTAGCTGGGAAGGCACATGGCTGGTGTCTGCTCCAAGTTCTGATTTCAAAATGGTTTTCTCCCAGGATGTTCCTCTCTAGGCTGCAGTTCCTCGAAAATGTCACTCTTAGTTGCACTTGGGGTATTTGTCCTTTCCTAGCTTCTCTGGAGCAAGAGTCTGCTTTCAATGGCTGTCTTCAGACTCTTTCATCTGCAGCTCCTGTGCTTTCTTCAAAGTGTCCCTCTTGGCTGTAGCTCCTCTTCAAAATGTCACTCACAGCTGCACTGAGTTCCCTCTGCCCGTCAGCTCATTTATATAGCTCCCCTGATCAAGGCCCACCCTGAATGGGTGGGGCCACACCTCCATGGAAATATCTCAGGGTTATCACCCAGTTGGGTGGGGCGTATTTCCATGCAAACAGCCTAATCCAAACATTCCAAATTAATCCCCACTAATATGTCTTCCCCACAAGATTGCATCAAGGAATGTGGCTTTTTCTGGGGGCCACAATACATTCAAACCAGCACACCCCATCTGCAAAGACCAAGGCTATGGGTAGAAGGAAGTGTAACCCAGAGAGGAGATTTGCTTGTCTGTCCACATACGTGTCCTGAGAGGTAGATCAAGCTGCTGCTAACCGCGGCCAGGTCTGGGCAGTGGGCTGCAAGGGTGCGGAAGGAACTTTCCTTTCACCTTCCATCTTTCTGCAGCAATTGAGATTTTATCATGCAAACTTTTTTTTTTTATCTACGATATAACATTTGGATAACAAAAAGAGGCCTAGCATGGTCATTTTTACGTTATGTGATCGTGATAGGAACGTTAGAGCATTCAAAGCAGCAAAAAAAGGAAGATAAAAGCCACTCATGATTTTAGGATTTGTCCTTCCAGTCGGGTTTCTTTCCTGCTGATGTGTTAGTTTCACGGGAAGGACACATGGTCCCAGCGGGCAAGGAGGAGGTGCTGGCCACCTGCAGTTTGAAGCGGGGACGCAAGAGGGCCCCTTCTGCTTTAGGAGAGCCTCAGGGGAGGGCAGGAGTGAGCTGGACGGAGCCGTGGCAGGGGCAGCTCCTGAGCTCACAGGGCCTTCTCCAGCAGCATCAGAATGGGATGTACGGCTTGCACCAGGACATCCACCACTTCAACTCCTTCGATCAGGTGTGCAGCCTGCCACTGCTGCTCAGCCAAGCCGGCGTTCGCACAGGTGAGGCGCTACAGGGTCTGAGGACAGGGTAGGGGGTGAGCAAGCCCCTTCCTGACCCCCGCTCCATAGAGGGAGGCCAAAGCCACCTGCAGCCCGCTGCTGCTCTCTCCCCACCTGGGCCCCCCGGCTGAGCCTTGACTCCGTGAGAGCCCTCGTAGCAGGGCAGGGCTTGGGATCAGGGGTGTGGAGGGGAGATGGAGGGGACTGGACAGGCCTCCCTTGCCCCCCTCACCAGGTATCATCGGGAAAAAGCATGTGGGGCCACAGGCCGTGTACCCATTTGACTTTGCGTACACGGAGGAGAACAGCTCTGTCCTCCAGGTGGGGCGGAACATCACTAGAATTAAGCTGCTCGTCCGGAAATTCCTGCAGAGTCAGGACGACAGGTACGTGGCGAGCCCCTGCCTGCCCCCAATGCTGACTCCCATCCCAGACTGTGTCATGGGGGTCTCTAGTGTCCCCTGTCTGCAGGGTGAGGATGGGGGTCAGGGGAGAAGGTTTCAGTTGCTCAAGTTGATCTGATCACAGAGAGGGATGTGGGGAGGCTTTGGAATGTAGTGGCGCAGGAAATCTGAGGGGCATGTTCCTACCTAAGAATGTGGCTCCCTGGGGTAGAAAGTTGGCCAAGCAGGTGGTGGGCACTGCCCCCTTGACCTTGTCCTCTGCACCCATGTCCCCCCCCACCCCATGCAGGCCCTTCTTCCTCTACATGGCCTTCCATGACCCCCACCGCTGTGGACACTCCCAGCCCCAGTACGGAAGCTTCTGTGAGAAGTTTGGCAATGGGGAGAGTGGCATGGGGCGAATCCCGGACTGGACACCCCATGTCTACAACCCCCAGAATGTGCTGGTATGAGGAGCCCCAAGCCCCCTGCCAGCCCTGCTTCCTCCATGTGGCACAGTCCCGGGCCCTGACCCCTCCCCAGAGCTCACAGCCCTGGCCCCAGATGGATGTGACTTCAGTATGTCACGTCTTAAAGGGCCCCTGGACTGAGCTGACCGTGTTCCCACCCACGGGGCCAGTAGTGAGAAGCGTGATGGGCTGGCGCGATGCACTGAGGCTGTGTGTGTTCCGGGCTGATCCGCTCATAGGGATTGAGATAGTGTCAGGCCCTGGAAGGAGTGGCGCCTCCATCTCCTACCCCAGACCAAGGCCCGGCACCCCCTTCCCTTCCCACGGTCAGTCTGCTCTAACCTTGACCTTGCACCCACCCCCTCCCCAGGTGCCATACTTCATCCCCGACACCCCGGTGGCCCGAGCCGACCTGGCTGCCCAGTACACCACCGTCGGCCGGATGGACCAGGGTAGGTCCAGGGGGCCCGGGCCGAGGGACGCCAGCGGCTTGAGGTTCCAATCCCGAGCAGGCGGTTCGCGGCCAGGTTGGGCGCAGCCGGGTGGGTCCCCGGTGGTGGCGCAGTGCGAGCCAGGGCCTTGGTGTGGAAGAAACCCTTGTTGGGGACCGAGCTGGCTGTGGGCAGATGCAGGCTCAGAGGTGCCTCATTTGGAGTTGTCCCCCAGGCCACGTCCTTGGGTGCCCCAGAGGTTGGGTGAAGGCTCCAGCTACTCTTCTAGCCATGAGATCCAGGTCATATTTGAGTCTTTGGAGCTCCCTGGATTATGCAGATGCAGGACTTGGGAGTCACACCTTTATCCCCCCACCATGGGTGCCGTCCTTTTGTGGTGACCTGGGAAGGGGGTGAGCGTGGAGGGAATCCCGTCTTCTGGTCACTGCCCTGGTCTGTCCCTGCCAGTTCCACAGAACATACACGAGACTCCAGAAAACAGAAACCAGTGTCCAGCAGGTAGCAGCTGCGTGGGGATGAAGCAGGGCCGAGGGATGACAAAAGCCCCTGGAGGCGAGGGGTCAGGGGTCAGGCGGAGGCCCGTGCCAGGCCTGCTGCAGGGCAGGGGAGCTGGGCTGAGCGCCGGACGTGGCCTGGGCTGGTGGGAAGGCCTGGGAGGCGATTGGAGGTGGAGGAAATGCCGGCCGTGGGTCCAGAGGCAGGACAAAGACGTGTGCAGGCACATGCTCCTCCATAGGCGTCTGTGGCTGAGCTTGGCCCCCCACCCCTACCCCCACAGGGATCGGCCTTGTGCTCCAGGAGCTGCGGGAAGCGGGGGTCCTGAACGACACCCTGGTGGTCTTCACGTCTGACAACGGAATCCCCTTCCCCAGCGGCAGGACCAACCTGTACTGGTCGGGCACTGCCGAGCCCTTGCTGGTGTCCTCCCCAGAGCACCCGAAGCGCTGGGGCCAGGTCAGCGAGGCCCCTGTCAGCCTCCTAGGTATGGATGGGCTGTCCGTCTCTGGCAGGGGAGGGGATGGGGGCTAAAGTTAAACAGGATCACCCCAGGCCCGACGTTGCAAGATGCTCAACACCCGTTCCCTTACATGGTTCTCGCACCACCTGGCAAGGAAGGGACAGTCACCCCTGTTCTGCAAAGAAAGGAAAAGGGGCTCAGAGAGGGTCCCCCATTCACAGGCACCAGAGCTGGGACGTAGCCTGGGTCTCACACCCTTCGAAACCATTGCTTTTCCCTCTGTGAGCAGCGGCCCTCGGCCCTTGGCGAGCGTCCTCACCTGGAAGGTGCCTGACTCAGTAGCTCTGGGTGCGGTCAGGGGTCTGCACTTCTGACAGCCCCAGGTGATGCTGAGGCTGCGGTCTGGGACCCCACTTTGGGAACTGCTGCACCCCAACATGGTGCCTTTTTCCCAAGGGAGCCAGAGCAGGTCACGGCCTGCTCGTCTTTTGGGAGGCCTGGGGTGTCCTTCCCACCTCTCAGATGAGCCAGCAAAGCCCAGGGCGTGGGAGTGCTCTGCGGGGGCTCGGGGTGGACCCTTGCTGAGGGAGAGGCCTCGGTGTGCCCTGCCCCTGCCCAGAAGGGTCCGGGGGGCCGGCTGACAGCGGCAGTACATTTTGTGGCTCGTCGTCTGCTTCTCTCTGGCCGTGTCTGGGTCTCCAGGGCTGCCATCACACATTACCTCCAAGTGGGGGACTTCCACCCACAGCATGCACTCCTACGTCCTTCCGGAGGCCGGCATCGAGCTGTCGTTGGGCCACGCTCCCTCTGAAGACTGGGGTGGGCTCCTCCCTGGCCTCTCCCAGCTCCTGGCGTTTGCCAACAGCCCCTGGCGTCCCTGGGTTCGTGGACACGGCCCTGCTGTCAGCTGTCTTCACGCGGTCTCTTTCCTCTCATGAGGACCCAGTCCTATGGGATTGGGGTCCCTGCTCCCCAGTCTGACCGCACCTGCAGGGGTCCTGTTTCCACACACAGTCACCTTCTGAGGTTCTGGGCTAAGGGTTTGGCATCTTCCAGGAGACGGGATTTCCCCCAACACATGCCCCACTGCACCAAATCAGGAAGAACTGTGGCCACAGCGCAGAGCCCAGACACACGCCCTCCCTCCACGGGGGACTCCCCACTGGCTCGCATTTAGGACGACCCTGATGACCACTGGCCACTCCGCTCCTTACGTGACCAATGGCCTCAGATAGATGACACGCCAGCGAGGGGGCCGGGTGCAGGGCAGACCCCCACTGGGGACCCAATCACACCATCCGGAAGGCTTTGCCTGAGCCTTCCCAGAGGGTGGGCTGTGGGCCCTGGGAGGCTGTGCCACGCTGAGACGCCCCTTCCCTTCCAGATCTCATGCCCACCATCTTGGATTGGTTCTCCATCCCCTACCCCAGCTATACCATCTTTGGCTCGAAGGCCGTTCATCTCACTGGCCGGTCCCTCCTGCCGGCGCTGGACTCGGAGCCCCCCTGGACCCCCATCTTCGGCAGCCAGAGCCACCACGAGGTCACCATGTCCTACCCCATGCGCTCTGTTCTCCACCAGAGATTCCGCCTTGTGCACAACCTCCACTTCAAGATGCCCTTTCCCATCGACCAGGACTTCTACGTCTCGCCGACGTTCCAGGACCTCCTCAACCGCACCGTGGCAGGCCAGCCCACTGGTTGGTACAAGGACCTCCATCGCTACTACTACCGGGACCGCTGGGAGCTCTACGACAGGCTCCAGGACCCCCACGAGACCCGGAACCTGGCCTCCGACCCGCGCTACACCCAGGTGCTGGGGGCGCTCCAGACCCAGCTGGCCAAGTGGCAGTGGGAGACTCAGGACCCCTGGGTGTGCTCTCCTGACGGGGTGCTGGAGGAGAAGCCCTCTCCCCAGTGCCGGCCACTCCACAATGAGCTCTGAGTGTCCCCGGAGGCACTGCCCTGTCCTTCCCCCACATGGCAACTGACGATGGAGGGCATGGGCAAGTCCTTCCCCCACTCCCAAACGAGAAGGGGCTTCCAGTCCTGCCCCTTCCTGGGAGAGGAGAGCAGAGGGTGTGCCCTGGGGTGCTGCCACCACTGTCCTTCCGTGTCCTGGCCCGGGGGTCTGAGGCAGACCCTGGGACGGGCTGGTTGCTGGACTGAACCGTGGGCCCGGTTGGATGTGTTCTTGGTGTTGGTCTGCGTAGTGGAGAGCGCAGGCCACTGTCAAGAGGCTCTCGAAGATGTTACTTTAGTTAAGGGCCTGAGTCAGGTGAGGCTTTAATCGGAATCCTGGAGTCCTCTAGGAGCAGAGTGGAATTTGGGCAGAGAAAAAAGCCACAGGGAGAAGTGGAAGTCAACAGAACTGAAGGAGAAAGGAGAAGGTGCTGCCAAGTGCCTTGCTATGTAACAGAAAAGGCAAGGCCTGAGGATTGCTGGCCGCCAGCCCCAGAGTGCCGGGGTCTTCAGGGAGAAAGCATTGCCTGGCCAATGCCTTGATTTTGGACTTCTCCTCACCTCAAAACTGTGAGCCAATAAACCCCTGCTGTTTCAGCCACCCCACTGCATGGTATTTGCTTTAGCAGCCAGGAAACTAAGACGGGTGGGATCCGAGCCCTGACGAGATCGGGAGTAGTCTAGGCAAGCGTCTCTTCTTCTGGGCTGGATCGAGGACCTGCAGGTAGCAGGGGCTGCAACCCGGGACTTGAGACCCTCTCTGTTCTTTGGAGCCCCCGGGCATCCCCAGGCCACCCTTGAGGGGCTGAGGCCTTCCACCCCACAGGCTGCTCCGAGCCATGCTCAGCGCAGGAACATGGTACCTTAGTTCCAATCAACCTCTGGCCCCGAGGAAGACGCTGGAAGACACATGGGCTTGATTCTGATTCCTTTGCCTTACCCCACTGTCAAGTTCTAGACCTCTAGGCTGGGTTTCTATGAAGCCACTGACAACCAGTTTCCTTAAAGGTAACAATTTTAGTTCTGTGGTCTTTATGGCTGAGCTTGTCCTTCTTTCACAGATATCCAAAGATGAAAATGTCCCCCCCACCCTGGAGGTGTGAAAATGCCCTTCTCCCTCTGGCTTGGCCTAATTCTGCTGGGATGGACACCAGTGTCTGACATGGACACTTCTCCAGAATGCTCCACCCACCATGTAAGCAGAAGCTCTACTCAGGAACCCCTAGAAGGAGGGGGCTCCTTCCTAGAGTGTTTGGGCTCCCACCGCCCTTCCCTCCCTCCTTGACTCCATGCTAGTGGGGGAGCCGGGGAGAAAGAAGCAGGCCAGAGCCTTAGGAAAGCTTTTTATTTTAGGAAAATACAGAGAATTTCACTTCCTGAACTTGGTTATGATAAAACCTACATGAATTCTAGAACAACTTCCTCCAGGGGCCCTGAGCTGATGTTTGATCCCAATGGCCCCTAGAGGTGGGGAGCAAGGCTGGGGGGGTGCTGAGGCCAGGCCCAGGGGGTCCTCAGGTGAGCCATGTACAGATGGCCCCCTAAGCCCCTGGAGAGGGGCCGGGTTAGGAGGGAGAGGCAGGGCTCGGGCACAGAGGGGCCCGGTGGCTGCTTGGGCAGGTCTTGGGCCTCCCCAGGGTGGGCGTCCCAGATTCTCGGGCCAGGTATAGCGGCCTCCAGGCACCGTCCCACTTGAAGTACGGTTTCCACCACTCGGAAGCTGAATGTCTGTAATGAGTCATGGAGGCCTTTCTTGGCCGTCAGAAGCTGGGGCAAGTTGGCCAGGTCATGGTAAACACGGGCTCGTGCCTCTACTCTGGGCAGGGGCCGTGGCCTTGCAGGCACCAGGGCTCCTGGCACAGGCCTCAGCGGGTTTAGAAGGAGCCCTCGAATGTGACAAAACATAAAATGGAAGTGTGGCCTTCATCTGGAAAGACGTCTAGTGGGGGGAAGGGGGTACTGCATGGGGAGACGCCCCCATAGTGGACACACTCCTAGGGTCCCCGGTTCATGCCGTGCGGGCCCTGGTGAGGGGCGGAGAAGGCTCAGACCCGTGAGGCTGCCCCACAATGAACTGCACATGGGCGAGGGTTCAAGGTTAGATCTCCGCGGAGAATGGGGAGCTGGCTCTTGGAGAGCTGGGCTTGCGTGATGAGCACCCCCATAAGCGGTGCCCGCTCCCCTGGTCAGTGCTCCCCACTCCGGTCCCAAGCTTGGGTGAGAGGGCCACGAAGGCCGCCGCAGCTCAGGAAGGGATGTGGGGGCGTCAGTGGGGCTGCTGCTCCGTCCACACGATCTTCTTCTGCTCGTCCGCGATGGCCAGGCGGGCAGAGCTGAGCAGCATGTCCAGGTCGCTCCAGCCGTCGGGGGCCAGACCGCGGTGCAGGCTCGGCGCCCTGTCCAGCTCCCCCTCCTCCCGCCGGGCCGCCGCCAGCAGCTGCTCCTCCGAGGTGCCGAGCCGCTGCAGGCCCTTCCTGCCGGAGACAGGGAGTCAGGGGAGGGCAGGCCGAGGGGAGAGCAGGGGCACCGGGAAAGTGATGTGGGCCTCACTTCCAAAGCAGGGCCCTGGAAGCTGTGCCGGGCCGGAGCCCCAGGCCAGGAGGCACAGAGGGCAGGTGGGGAAATGCCCCTGGACACAGGTGGCCTGCTCAGGGGACAGTGGCTGGTCCTGAAGACAGTGGCTCGTCAGCCTGGGTCCCAGGTGATGTTTCACTGCTGGGGGGTTGGGGGGTGGCTCTGGTTACAACCTGAGTGTCAAGTACAGCAGAGAGCAGGACAGCTTGGTTTGTCCCCCAGCCGTAAGCTGGAGTGATGGTTTTCAATGGTTTCTTTGTCTTGAGCCGACATGGATTGAATGTGTTGTTAGCTCTGTGTACCCCAGTAGCTCCCCTGGGAAGCTTCCTTAGTCAGGTTCTTGCCTCTAAGCTGCCCTCTGGCTGCTCCCCGGGAGAGGGCAGTGGGACCCTTGTCTCGGAAGTTTATGAGGAAACTGCACAGTGAACTGGAACAGCGTGAGCTCCTGGGAACCTCATAATGCGCTCAGAGGCACTGGTGTGGGTCCCCAGGGGAGTGCAGGTGCCCGGTCAAGCTCCACGGCCACAGGCCTCACCATGCACCTACTTGAGTTTCTTAGCGGCCTTCTCGTTGATGGCGATGTGCACGATGATAGGGAAAATCTCCATCCTGTGCAGGGCCCAGAGTCCATCCAGCCGGACGTCCAGGAGGGCGTGGGTGTTCTTCAGGGGAGGGGAAAGAGTCGAGTCAAGACCATCGGCCTCTGGAGGGAGCAAGAGGGGCTCTTGCAGCCTGAAGCATGGCTCTGTGGGAGCCAAAAATGGGAGCCAGAAGGACTCGAGTTTGCAACAGAAATTGGAAAAGAGAATTTTTGTGTTTTTTTGCTACATCGTGTAGGAGCACACTCACTGCACAACCATAGGGCTTCTGTTGTCTGGGAAAATCTAGAAACAACAAGCCTTGGGGTTGAGGTGGACTTTGTCATGGGTTCTCCGAGTCCGGGAATTGGGCGGCTCCATCAGGCTGCATGACGGGGACACGCACCGCTGTCTCTCACCTGTGTCCACACAACACTTTATGGCTCACACTGTGCCCCTTCCATAGATGTGCCGGAGCCTTCTGACAGCCCAGCGAGGGAGGCATTTAACAAGTATTTATCAAACGTTTCCTGAGTGGAGGAAACTAGGTTCAAGGGAGTTCAAAGAGTCACCCAAGGTCAAGGGCAGAAACAGGGTCTGGCTTTCCATTACTCTCACTGGGCCCCAAGCTGGAGGCAAACCCAGCACCCGGCTGGGGTGTCTGGGACACCAAGTTCAGCAGCCAATGTCCCTCAGACCTCATGGTGCAACCAGGATGGGCTTGTCATATTCTGCAGTGTTTGCTCCTACTGCCAGCGCTGCCCTTGGGGCTGGGTTCTGGAAAGAACCCCTGCCCCTCTCCTGCTGCCCTCTTCTGAGGGTTGGAGCCTCTCCAGTCCCCGCTGGGCCCAGGTACTGGAGCTGTTGTCCTCAGAGTTTATCCAGGGCCCACCCTTTACCCTTTTCGCCAGGGACTCCATGGCTTGGCGGGTCACCCAGCGGCAGCTGCTGAACACCTCTCGCTCCTTGACAATGTCCCCTCTCTGGCTGCGGGACTCGTACTCCTCCTGGCTCAAGTGCTCTGCAGGTGACAGCAGGGAGGAGATGTGAGATGCACAGCTGCACAGGGGACCCGAGGAAGCCCATGCCGAACGCACTGTCCCCTGCCCCAGGAGAGCCGCCAACTCTGGGAGAAGCTTGTCTCACCCTGACCCTGCTCTCCACACATGGGGCATCTGTGCCCTGCCCATGGACCCTAAAGTACCCAGACATGGAGGGCACTCTGTCAGTGTCAGAACGTGGACAATGGACGGACGGACGGACCCCTCCCTATCCATCACTTTTCCAAGCTACAAACATCTGGAAACCCATAGTTCCCTTAAATGAGCCATGTTCAACCAGGGGCGCTTTTGCCCCTGGGTGGGGGGCATTTGGCAGTGCCAGGGGCCATTGGGTTGTCACAGCAGGGAGCAGGGGAGCTGCTAGCAGCTCGTCGGCAGAGTCCAGGGATGCAGCTCAACCCCCTCCAGAGCACAGGATGGGTGCCCAGACCAAGGAATTTTCTGGCCCCAAACATGAGTGGTGCCAGGCTCAGGACACCCTGCCCCAAACAGCCCTATGTGAGTTGTGACCCCCTGCCCCATGTCTGAACCCCACGTACCCTCCTCCTGGCCTGCTCCCCACTCCCTCCAAGACAGCCCCTGGACCCTGGGGCCCCTCCCAGGCAGCTCTTGGATTTGCTGTCTCCACCCCCTGGCTGCGTTGCCCGCACCCCATCTGGAGTCTTTAGCTCATCTCCCAGACCCCAGACAAACCCTGCCGGAATCCAGTTCCATTTGGCTTTCAGAGATCGTTTGATTGTTGCTTCTCCTGCTCCAAAAACCGCCCCCCACTCCTCGTTCCCTTTCTTGCCTCCCAGCCTTGCCCCATGCCACCTGCTACCTGACCCACAATGCACCAGTGGTCCCAGCCCCTCTCACTGCCTCTGCCCGGATAGTTGCATGGCCTCGATCCTCACGGACTCCTGCAAGCCCTTCAGTTCCCAGCTCCTCCCAGCTCCTCCCCGCCTCCCTCCAGAGAGCCCATCGCTCCTGCTCTGGGCCAGTTGGACCCGTATCTATTTCTACATTGACTTCCTATGATCCTGCTGCATCTTCAGTGTATGCCTCCGCCAGCACCACCAACCCCTCTGAGCCTGGCACACAGTAGGTGCTCATGATAGGGCCCACACAGTAGGTGCTCACGAGGGCCACCGCACTGTAGGTGCTCACGAGGAGAATCACACGGTAGGTGCTCATGAGGGGCACTGCCTGGACCGTACTTGCTTCCCTGGGTCCTCCCTGCTCGCATGAACTCCAGGGGGGTGGGACGGGGCCCTACTCATCCCCAAGCATGGACCCCTCTCCAGGGCAGCCGTCAGTGAAGGATGCTGAAGGAAGGAGCTCACGCCTACTCTCTAAGCAGCAGGGCCTTTGTGCTGACAGAGGAGAGACCTGCAGCTGCCCGCTGGCTCCAGGGCACCAACTGGCCCTTCGCCTCTGGGGCTCTCCCCTGGAGCAGACTGCAGCAGCAGGACGGAGCCCTCGGTGGTCCCACACCAGCCAACCTGCCTATGGTAACTGTGCTGGGTAGAGTGACGTCCCCCCAAATTCAGGCACCCCCAGAATCTCAGAACGCTGCCTTATTTGGGAGAAGCGTCTTGGCAACTGTGATTGGTTAAGAGAACGCCACACTGGACTAGGATGGGCGGTAAAACCAAGGGCGAGTGTCCTTATAAGAAGGCCAGGGGAGGGCAGGGGAGAAGGCCAGGTGACAGTGCGGACAGAGATGCAAGCGACGTGCCACGAGCCAAGGAGTGCCCGGGACTGCTGGCCACCGCCAGAAGTGGGCAAGCAGGTGGGAGAGGCAGGGGCTCTTCCCCATAGCCTCTGCAGGGACCGTGACCCAGCCCAGCCCTGGCAGTTCCCCAGGACCACGGAAGAATGGAATTCTGTTGTTTGAAGCCCCTCTGTGGCAGCGGCTTGTTCCGGCAGCCCCACAAGCTAAGCGACCTTCTGGGGCTCTGATAAGAACCATTGATGCACCCCGCGGGGGCCCTGCCCGGGCCTGGCCCTTCCAGCGGACAGTCAGGTGGGTCCCAGGTGAGAGCTTACCTGCCGGGCACTTCGCAAACCCTTTGAGGAGGCATAGCTTCTCGCTCAGGAGCCTCCCGACCACACCGGGCACAAAGAGCACGGGCCGGGGCTGGGTGGGCCTGTGGGGGGTCACTAGGGTGTAGGGCACCAGGGTGAGACAGCTCTCGGCCCAGAAGCAGGCAGCAGAGGGGGCTGTGGGGGAGAGGACACATGAGGGGGCCGGCAGTGCAGCTGTCAGCCCTGCCCCCCCACTCCCCACCCTCCTGCTCCCCACCCCATCAGCTATCCATCCCCCCGCCCCCTTCTCCATCCCCCATCCCTCCCCCAGCCCCATCCACTCCCTCCCCCTTTAGCCAGCTCTAAGCAGAGGGACTTCTGTCTGTCTGGTCGCTGATGCAGCCTGGCACCTGGACACCCCGTGACACACCCTGGGCTCTAAATCTTGTGCTTCATCATACATTTCACCCATCCCCTGGCTGAGCAATTACTTCTCACCCGCTGGGGAAAATGGCTCTGAAGTCTGGCCAAGCAGCCTTACAGCCTGCAACTCCATCTCACTTTTCTTGTGGCACCACAAGGAAGACAGAGAAAAGCAGGCTCCCTCCTTCCAAACCACTCTCAACAACCTGCAGCACAACGGGTCCCTCCCGCTCAGCCCAAGCCTCCCTGGAACACCCAGCCACCCCCCATCTCCTGCGTCTCTGAGGTTCCTTGCGGTGCCCGCCTGTTTCTCAACATCTCTTTGCAAGAAGCAGAAAACACACTTGAAACTACTTCCCTTACTCTCTGTTATCCTTACTCAACTTGCTTTGCACCATTTCCCCGGTGAGGGGTATGTACCACCCTGACCCCTCTCTCTTCAGTCCTGGGGGCCGCTGATTTACGCGATGAGAGGGGGGACATTTGGATGGTTTTCAGGTTTTTACGGTTCCAAACAACAGCTGTCAGCGCCTTCGCACAAATGTCTTTGGGGACTGTTGTGTTGGGGCAGATGAGAGAAGTAGGAATATTGGCTTAAAGGATATTAAAGACATGCAGCTCAATTGCTCTCCAGAGAGGCACGCAGATATCAAAGATCATTCTTTAAAGATATGTCAGCTAAGTGAATTTTCTTGTTTGTAGGAAATGTACATGGAAGTGTTATGAGTTCAAGGAGTATGATATATGCAACCTGCTCTCAAATGTTCAGAAGATATAAATGGGTAGAGAGATAATTGACAGAAAGATAATAGACATAGTTGAAAGAAAGGGGGGGAGGGAAAGAGGAAAGAAGGAAGGAAGGAAAGAAGGAAGGAGGGAAAGAGAAAGAGAGATACTGTAAAGGCAGCAAAATGTAAAATTGGTAGATACGGATATCTGGGGGTGGGGAGGTGTTGGAGTTCTCTGTGTGGGGTTTGTATTGTATTTGCAACTGTTCTATATGTTTGAAATTATTTCAAAATAAAAATTAAAAAAAGAAATATTATCCTTGTTATTTCTAGGTTCTTCTTCAATATATCAAATGGATAGATATAGAAATAATTTATAACAACATCAGAATAATTTCTATTTGATTTTCAACTGTATGTGTCAGAGACGTCACCCTGACCAAGTCCACCAGCCAGCGGCTGCTCCCAGGGGCCCCTGCAGCCAGCACCCCACCAGCTCCTCGGCCTCACCTTCCAGCCCGCTGGGGTCTGAGTGTTCCCCACTGAAGGCTGAACACAGAGGGCTGCCCTTGGCTTTGTCTGTACTGACAATGCGAACCAGCTTCTGGGGCCCCCCAGAAGTCTGCAACGGAGGAGGGGGAGAAAGAAGGATGGAGAGGGTTTGCGGGAGCCACCGACAAGGTCTGGGGGCTAGGCACCCCCACCCTGCCCTGGCCTGCCACCCCATGTGCCCACGAACAGCTGGGAGCCAGCCTCGGTGCCAGCGGAGGGAGACGCAGGAGGCGCGGGTGGTCCCGAGGCAGACAGGGCTCTGAGGGGGGCCTCCAAGGGGGTGGGCTGTGGGCGGGAAGGAGCCCCCCTCCCTGGCTCCGCAGCCTTCCCAGGAAAGTGCCCCCCCCGCCCACACACGTTGCTTATGAACAAGTGAGTGCTTAGTGGCTGCGCAGGGACTGTCCCCGAGGGTGCAAGGGGCTGGGAGGAAATAAGCACAGGCGAGGGGTGAACTGACAGCTGGCTAGAGGAATGGTGAGCATGAGGTTATTTACACGCAGGCCAGAGGAGCGTGTGGCGGGGTGTGCAGAGGCAGTTGATGGTTTGGGGAAACGGGGCCAGGCCAGTGCCCAGCCTTCTCCCAGCCTGCCCAAGGTGGGAGGCTTCCAGGAGGGGCGAGGGGCTGGGAGCTGGGGGATGGGGTGGGGCCCCACTCACCTTGCGGGTGGCCACGCTCTGCTGAGCCATGTCCTGCAGGACGGCGACAAGCAGCTGCTGGGCCCTGCGCAGAGGGGGAGAGGCGAGCCCCTGACCAACTGCTCGGAGCCATCTCCTCTGGGCTGGCAAAGCGGGTCGCAGCCCGAGGGGCCAGCCTCATCCTCCAGGATGCCCCAAGGTGCACTGCTCCAGGCAGCAGCTCTCAGGCCTGGCTGAGCACCATTACCTGGCTCTGAAGAGGGGGCCAGGCGATGGTGCACTGATCAATCTCCCCAGGTGGTTCTCGTGGGCAGCCAGGGGTGGGGACCTCCGTTCTAGAACCTCACAACCCCAGGGTTGGGGACTTCTATTCTAGAATTCCGTGATTCCAGGGATGGGGACCTCCATTCTAGAACTTCATGACTCCAGGGTTGGGGAGCAACATTCTAGAATCCCACGACTCCAGGGTTAGGGACCACAGTTCTAGAACCTCACGAATCCAAGGTTGGGGACCACAGTTCAGAACTTCAAGAGTCCAGAGTTAGGGACCACTGTTCTAGAATCCCACAACACTGGAGTTCTAGGCTACCATTCTAGAACCTCATGACTCCAGGGTTAGGGACCACTGTTCTAGAATCTCACAACTGCAGGGTTAGGGACCACCATTCTGTCATGACTCCAGGATTGGGGACCACCATTCTAGAACCTCACAACCCCAGTGTGGCCTGCAGACCTCAGCTTTGCGTTTCCAGAGAGTGTGGGAAAGGCAGAACCTCAAGCTCCACCTATCCCCAGGTGATCTGGATTTGCAGAAAGGCTGAGCAGTGCTGGACTGGGGTGCCCTCCCTTTGGGGGCACTCCAGGTTTGGGCCTTGAGCTTTAGGGGTTCTCATAGGTTCACCCGGACCAGTGATTCTCTACAGGGGCTGATCAGGGGGGCCAACCATCCCAGTTTGCCTGGGACTGAGGGGGTTCCTGGGCATGAGACTTTCAGTGCTAAAATGGACACAGACCCAGATAAACTGGAAAAAGGGGCCACCTCAACCCCAGGGGACATTTGCCCATTACAACCGTGAGGGGGTGGGTTGGGGTCGGAATATGCCACCGGCTGCTCGACATCCTGCAGTGCACAGGACAAGCCCCCACCCCAGGGAGTAACCTGGCCCCAAAGGTCAACAGTGCCAGGGTCGAGAAACCCTGATCCAGAATGCTCTAGAACCGAGGTCTGTTTTTCCCATGAAAAACAAAGAGACCATCCTCAGCAGTGATCTTGGTGGGTGGCTTGTTGGGGGGCTCCACCTCTTGGGGCGCCTCATCTCTCCCACACCCTATGCAGTAGTCGGGCCCTACCAGGAGGGCACCTTAGAAGACGGTGGCTCTCTCCTGGGCAGGAGGGGTCAGAGGGAAGGCAGCGGCAGCTCACTGTGAGTAGTTGGGGATGGTGCCATGGTCCATGTCCTTCATGGTATACGGGCTGACGCGGTGGGCATGCCAGCAGCCACGGCCCCGGAACATGGTATCGGTAACGTGGAGGATGTCGTTGCAGGGCACAGCCAGCGCCCCCTCTGCCCGGCCCTCCAGGGCCAGGTTGACCCGGACGTAGAAAGAGTCCCCCGAGGTGGCCACCTTGGCCTCCAGATCTTGGACCAGCTTCTTATAACCTGATCAGAGGGCACATGAGGGGCAGATCAGCTCAGGCTGTGATCTCATGCAAGAAGGTTCCGGAGCACCAGCAGCCCGTTCTGGAATAGGAGAGGAGAAAAAGAAGGGTCTCCTGGGAAGTCACTTGGCACTGGGGTCATTGGGTGCCTCTGCGCTCTTGGGGTGCAGCCTGGCTCTGGGGTTAGCAGCAGGGAGCCTGGCCATGAGGCCCGAGACTCATGGAGATGGAGAGTGGGGAGCCAGGCAAGCAGTGAGGGGTGACTGGGGAGAGGGCCCAGGGGGTACGTACCCTCCAGGTTGACCTTCACGGACAGGCAGCAGAAGCCGTCAACCCGCCTGAGAAGCCCGACAGCCTGCTCCAGAGTTGTGTCCTCCAGGACTGCCCGGAATGGGGGCTCCGTCGCCTCGTAATCAACCTGAGGGCAAAGAGTTCTACAGCCGCGGTCTAAATACAGGCAGGCCAGGAGGGGTTTGCTGGGGGTGGATGTGGGGTGCCCCCACGGCAGGCCGGCTCTCCCTTCCCAGACCGGGCCTGGGACAGCACCCAGAACCTGGCAAAGCTGCTTCCAGCTGGGTAGGCTGTGAGCTGCAGGCCTTCTGGGCCCCACTGTCCACGTTACTCCCTCCCCGTCTTGTTTTAATTTTAGGAGTGCACATATTTTTATAAGAAACAGATTAAGATGCGTTTTCAACTCGGAGTTGCATTGGCCTCATGAGGACCTTAGGACGGGTCTCCATAGATATGGTAAAGGGATTCTGTTGCATTAACCGCAGGGTGAGTTGGTAATCGAGAATCTTGAGGGACTGTTGGGGAAGTTGTGCAGTAAGGAGGAGAATTCGGGGTTGCACTTTATTAGGAGCTTGATGGTGGTGGGGGGGCACACTAGACTTTCAAGAAGTCTGCTGAGCCCGTGGCCAGTGCCTGCCAGGCTCCAAGGCAGGGGGCTTCATGGGGCCCCTGACCAAGGGCGCATCCCCAGCACCCTCCTTCCCCCACCTTCGCTCCCCTCCCAGGGACAAAGGGGTGAGCCTTGGGGACGGGGTGACGCCTGCTTTGTACATTTCCTGGTATTTCTTCAAAGCTTGAAGTTGAATAATTCTGTTTCTAGGCCACATCAAATTCATCCTGCCTGCCCATGTTTTCACTTCATAATAATTAGCTGGGTTGTACATTTGTTTTCTTTAGTTCTAAAAATAGAAGATTTTTTTTTTAATGCCCCCACCCCTACATCAGAACAGCCCTCAAGTGGCCATTCTCAGAACACTGTGCAGTGTGGCCCTGGTGGCTTGAGGGCAGCCTCCGGGCTCACAGAGGACGAGCAACAGTCACCCCAAGAAGCCGGGCATCGGGTCATCATCAGACACCTGCATCAAGTCAGAGTCAA
>PVKY010004113.1:0-19928 GCA_004027775.1 Bradypus variegatus
AACGTTGTTGTTTGTTGTTGTTGTCAATTCCTACCTCCACATTAAGACAATGGAGTTCTGACCTTCCATGTCCGGTAGGCTTTGGAATTCGCCAACCCAGCCACCCTGAGCCTCTTAGTGGCTGCCGGAGTTAGCACCCTCAATTATAGCATCTTGAGTCCGGGCACCCATAGTAATAAATCCAACCTAACCCAAAATTATACTCTTCTCACCTTGGTGGAGGAGCCTCAACATTTATTCCCACAATTTCCCCCAGTTTTTGATCAGGTAAATTAGTGAATCCCTTCAATTATTTCTGGAGATAACTCTTCTGTTTCTTATTCTAGAAATTCTAAACCTGAACGTGTTGTTTAAGTACAAGTGCATTCATTCATGGAATATGTAAGGGCTGCTACATGCCAGACATTGTTCCAGGCACTGGGAACAGAGCAGTGAATGAGACGAAGTCCTTGCCCTCAGGAAACTCACATTCTATTAGAGAGGAACAGAAGATATAAACAAAGAAGCATATATTATCGGTGATGCCCGACATGGTAAGCATCTCCCCCTTTAATCCAGCTAATGTTGTCCAAGCAACCAGCCAACCAAGAGGGCTCCCCAGGAGAGCGCCCCAAGAGGGCTCCCCAAGAGGGATCCCTGTTCCTCATATCCTTTAAATTGCATGTCAGCACCGCCCGGCCCCTGAGAGCTTTGCCTTGGTGAGTACTTCATATGCTGACTAACGTACCAACTCCTTGTCCCTTCTCTGCCCAGTAAGCTTTCCCAGATTTCCTGTTTCCCTCAGGCCAGCTGCCTAGGACCCACTTCCTGGTACCAATTTCCCTTTAAAGCTCTTTGATTGCAAACTACAGAAATTTATTCTGGCTAACTAAAGCCAAAAAAGGATTTGGTGAAAGGAAGCTGGATGACTCATGAACAGAAGAAAGAGCCAGCCCATCAGGCCTTGGGGAGAACAGGACCCAGGGAGCCTCGGCAGCAACACTTCCAGAACAGTCTCCTTGGAACACTAAGGGAAGAACGCTCTGCTCCATCCACCCGAAGTTCAGGCATCATTCTGCTGAAGGCACAAATTCTCAGGAGAGGGCCTGATTGGCCTGGCTTGGGTCACATGCCCACCTTTGGGCGGGGCCTCACTATGATCATCAGCTCCCCCAGGACCATATGGAATAAGAGTGAGTTCTTTTTTCCAAAGGGAAAAGTAGGATGATGATACCAAAGGAAGAGAGAGGGATGCTGAGCAGGTAAAAGCAGGGACTGACACATTTGTGGGCCTCTGTTTCCACTGCTCCTGTGTTCCTCTCCCCGAGCACCAGCTGAACCCTGTTCTTCCGTCAAGGCCCCAGCTCAGGTGACAGCTCCTCTTGGCAGCTCTCCTGAATCCCGCCCTGCAGGAATGAATGGTTCCCTCCTCTCAGCTCCCAGCGTGCTGTATCCCACACCTCTGCTACAGCTCACACAGTTATTTATCTGCATCCACTCAGATCAGTGCTGGGTCTTTTCATCTTTGCAATCAATACAGTGTTGGAAACCTAAATGTTTGCTAAAATGAATGTGTTGAATTCGTTTCTCTCATTGTAAGGACTTGGTAACCATTAATTTGCACCCATTTTGAGCAGCTCCAGGTGACCCTGGGGTGTTTGCTGCTGCTCTGGCAGGTTTTCTCTGACTCCTGGCAACTTCTCTGGGTTGCAAGACTTGCTGGGGGCACATGAGATGCCAGGTTTTCTTTTTGCTTTGCTTTGTTTTTGGAGCCATGTTTTTGTTTTTGCATCTTATCTTGCTGGTTTTTCTTCCAGTGGTTGTTATTTCTCTTTGTCTAAAGGAATTCGGTGGTTTGTTTTGTGTCCTAGCTGACAGGGAAACACCCCGGGGGAGTCTTATGCTAACTTCCTGGATAGCAACTGTGTGTCTTTTAACAACCCCTGGGAGCAAAATCCATATCCCTAGACTGAGACTCCAGGGGTTAGAGCAAATATCCCCAGAGTTGCCCAAATCCAGTTTGAATGCTTCTGGATTTTTCTCTGGGCATAGTTTCATATGCACAATTTTATTGAATTGGTTTGGGTTTGGGTTTTCTCCCCAGTATCACAACAGTGGGCCCTCCTCCCCACCTCACTCCCAATGTAATAGGCCTTTCGGAATTTACTGTAGCTGGTTTTAGAAATGCCCTTATTTTGGAAAACACAGTAGTGGAAGGGACATGCTTTGATTGCTTCTGCAGCATCCACTCACCCTCTTAACATCTTCCTAACAGAACCTAGATTTTCCTTTGAAGAATCACCTCTTCCTCACTGCATAGCAACCATGCAGCTGGGCAAAATTATCTCCACCTCTAGATCCAAGGGTGGGTCCTGAAGGATACGTCAATCAGCTTCCATTTTATGCCTGTTGCCTCACAAATTGGGCTAAATTCGTCCTAAAGACTGCTGGGCCAGGACTGTGGGAAGTTGTGCCCCTTCTATTTCCCTCAGTGTGAATGAGAAAGCTCAAGGCATATGCAGTCATTTTACAACCATGAGAGAAGCCAGCTTAAGAACAAAGGGGACACTGGGAGAGAGCAGGACAGAAAGAACTGCAAAGAAAACAGTCTGTGCCATGATCCAACCATGCCTGAAGGCCACCATACCTTCCATAATCTTCACTGACTTAAGCCAACAATCCACATCATAATTGAATCTAGGAGAATTGGTTCCTTTGTGACTTGCAATTGAAAGCACCAGTAAGTAAATAGACATATCATATAAAAAGTCATTTAATGAATGTGTGTATCTGTCTTCTTTCCTTTATTCATTCAACAGACATGTATTGAACACTGATGTGCTAAGCACTGAGGATACAATGATGAATTCCTATCTTCATGGAACTTAAGAGTGTGCTAAAGGAGAGAATCATTCATTCATTCAAAATGCCAATAATGATGAGTGCTATGAAGGAAATACCTTAAAAACATTGAATAGACCTCTGTGGCAGTGACTCTAAAGAGTCAGGCTCCCCTTCCTCAGTTGTGGGGAAATTATTACTAGAATGAATGCAGCCATCCAGTCAAGGACTCTATTCCCTGCTGCCTGATTTTGTAAATGAAGTTATATGGGAAGACAGCCATGTTCTTTTGTTTACATATTACCTATGGCTGTTTTTTTTTAATTTTAAATTCAGTTTTATTGAGATGTATTTACATACCGTACAATCATCCATGGTGTACAATCAACTGTTCACAGTACCATCATATAGTTGTGCATTCATCACCCCAATCTATTTTTGAACATTTTCCTTAGACCAGAAAGAATCAGAATAAGAATAAAAAATAAAAATAAAAAAGAACACCCAAATCATAGCCCCCATCCCACCCTATTTTTCATTTAGTTTTTGTCCCAATTTATCTACTCATGCATCCTTACACTGGATAATAGGAATGCGATCCACAAGGTTTTCACAATCACACTGCCACCCCTTGTAATATACATTGTTTTACAGTTGTCCTCAAGAGTCAAGGCTACTGGGTTGGAATTTGGTAGTTTCAGGTATTTACTTCTAGCTGTTCCAATACAATGAAACCTAAAAAGTGTTATCTATATAGTGCATAAGAATGTCCACCAGAGTGACCTCTCAGCTCCATTTGAAATCTCTCAGCCACTGAAGATTTATTTCATTTCATTTCACATCCCCTTTTGGCCAAGAAGTTGTTCTCAATCCCACGATGCTGGGTCCAGATTCATCCCCGGGAGTCATATCCTGCGTTGCCAGGGAGATTCGCACTCCTGGGAATCAGGTCCCACGTAGCGGGGAGGGTAGTGAGATCACCTGCCAAGGTGGCTTGGTTAGAGAGAGAGGCCACTTCTGAGCAACAAAGAGGCACTCAGAGGGAGACTCTTCGGCACAATCATAAGCAGGTTTAGCCTCTCCTTGCAGCAACAAGCTTCACAGGGGCCAGCCCCAAGTCAGAGGGCTCAGCATGTCAAGCCGTCAGTCCCCAGTGTTTGTGAGAACATCAGCAACAATCCAGGTAAGGAAGTCCAACACCTCCACACCCTCCCCCGGCAACTCAGGGAGGCCCTGAATATATATTTTTATTCTCCACTATGGCTGCCTTTGAGCAGAGCTGAGTGGGACCACAGCGGAGGGAGGGACCCAAGGTGCCCCAGCTAACAGCCAGCACCAACCCCAGGCATGGGAGAGAAGCCCTCTTGCACCTTGCAGCCCAGCTGCCTGCAGCTTTGACAGCCACACGAGTGATCCCAGGCAAACCCAACAGAGAACCCACACAACCAACCCACAGAACTGTGAGAAATAGTACACGGCTGTTGCTTTAAGTCACTGTTTCCTGGGGGTGGCTGTCATAAGCAGGAGATCACTGGAACCCAGCCTCTTTCACATCTGGGGTCCCCTTGCTCCCCCAGGTCTAGGGCCATGGCATGAGAGTGGTTTGGAACTGCAGGGGTTCTTGCGGATTCTCTCATATCTCAGATGAGGAAACTGAAGCCCAGGAGGTTCAGTGAGTTTGGAGCAGAGCCAGAAACCCACTCTCTCACCTCCCGTTTGCACTGGGAGGTTTCCTCCAGTCCCTTGGGGTTTGAAGGAGTAGCATCTATGAGCACCTGAGCATTGGAGAAGTCACACAATGGATTGTAGAAAGAGAGGGTATTGGCAGAGTCTAAGGAAATCCATTCCTGGCACCTAAGAAGCCCCAGGGGTTGGGTTCTCTGCACCTGGGTACCCCCAGGGAGGGCAAAGCAGCAAGCTCCGTGGAACCAAAGCAAAAATGGTCAGAGGAGGCAGCTGACGTTTGCTTCAACCTGTTAGTGGAACTAGACACCATCTTCTAGGACCCTGGGGCCTTGGGCACCTCTGGGTGCCTATAACCTCCTCACTGAAGTCAGCGTGGGGCAGCAGAAGCAGACCCACCTGGCTCAGTACTCACGTGGCCTGGCCGGTTACTTCCGAGGCAGGAAGCTGAGCCTGAGTTTCATCATCTGTAAAATTGAAATACTAATATCCTCTTGGCAGGGCAGCGGTCAAGGTTAACTGCAGAGCCCGCAGTGCAACACAGGGGGCGCTGAAGAGACGGTGGCAAGCACCCCCGCCGGGACCCCCTTCCATGCAGGCGGAAGGAGCCCCGGCCCCGGCCGCTGCTCTAGAGGACCCGGCACCTCACACGCACGCACACACACTCACGCACACAATTTACTGAGAGGCGCGTGAGTGCCTCTGCCAACTGGACCAGGCTCTGGCTCTGGGGCTCTGAGGTAGTGCCACCTACAACCTCCAACATCCGCTCTGGGAACCCAAACCATTCCGGCCCCAACGATGCGCTTCCTCACGTCTCTTTCCCTGGGTCCTAGAAACAAAAAAAAAGCAACTGCATCAAAGTGTCACCAGGGCTCGTGGACCGGGCCGCGGACTCTGTTTTGACCGGAGGATGCAAGCAGCAGAGCATCTGGGTATTAATGAACTTGTCAAGTCCTTCCTCCCTGCCTGAGTGCAGCAGGCTCTTGCATAACAAGTACCGAAATACCGTCCCCAGTAGTTCCAACCGTCCATTTTCTAGTTTCTGTTTGTTTCCAGCCCATGGTTCCGGACCAGCGTGTGCTTTAGCAAGGAGGCCACTGCTGTTGCGCAGGGTGGCTAAAGAGCATTTGGCAACAGCAAGCAATGCACATTCCCCACAGGTTTATAAGATACATCGTTCTAGACAAAACGTGTGTGCTCAGACACCAGTTCTTCCCCTTGGCAGCCGAGTGGCACTGATCGCTAGATTTGTGACTCCTTTCATCTTTATCAAAGTATTTGGCAAGATGCGAAGAAATTTCAAAAAATAAACTTTTAAAAAGTCAATCTCTTGAAATAATTTTGTTTAAAATCTTTGATATTCACTCACTTTCATTTATGTCCTGCCTTTTAATTTTAATAGATCATTTAGAATATTTTAGAAGAAAAATAGCTTCTTGAAACCATATTGAAAAAATAAATTTAATTTTTGGGTTTTAGATTTACTTTAATTTACATTTTTACAAAATATAACTAGATGTTATGCTCCTCAAATACAATTACATTTTTAAAAATCATTTAGAGCATTATTGCCAGAAGAACAAACATGATATTAAAACATGAGTATAACATAATTAATAATTTTGTTGAAATGAAGGCAAGAAAAACAAATTTATGGAACAAATATATAATAATTTATGATGTATGTATGTCTTTGTAACTCATTCAAACATTGCCAGCTCACCAACTTAACACCCAGACACACACAATAAAAATTAAACACAAGCAACTTGGGCATATTTCTGAACTTTCAGGCACATAAAAATTCTGGCTTTCCATAGACTACTTATTTTGTTGTTAGGAAAATAGGTTTAGACAGAAGACAGATGTCTTTTATTTCCCAGTTTGTCAGCTTGATCGATATCTCCTAAATATTTGGACACATGGCATCAGGGCTCCCACGCGTACTCTTACCCCGGGCCCCACAAATAGTAGGGGCAAACCTGACCACCCCAACTAGAACAGGTTACTGAGGCTCCAGGAAAAGAAAAGGGGTGAAGCAGGGGCAGGGGGCTTCCGGGTAGAAAGAGGCTTTCCGGGGCAGATCCCATAGCTGCCTTAACTCTTCCTACTATGAATAGCGAGATAGCAATGACTATCAAACCTTACAGGCTATTCTAAGTACTTTGCAGGAATTGTTTTTATTAACTCACCAACAGCCATGCAATCGGCACTATTATTATCCCCATTTGTACAGGTGAGTAAATGGAGGCTATGGGAAGTAAGGTAATTTGCCCAAGAGTCCCCAGTTAGCTGGTGGGTAGAGCCAGGCAGTCTGACCCCAGAGCCTAGCTTCTCAGCCACAACTCTAGGTCCCTGGGAGCAGAGGGGCCCCTCACAGCAGGCCGGGGCCATACAATTCCCCCGAAATGTGCACGCACTTGCAGATGCATGCCCCCTGGCAAAGCATGCAGGCTCCCCTGCTGCACATGGCACCCTACCAATGCAGAAGCCCTTGCCCCCAGAGCCTTCCCCGCAACACACACTAGCCTCACCCTGCCTTCCTCATCCCCTCTCTGGACCAGCCTTGGGCACTGGAGCTCTTGTGGGGAGGGGGTCAGGCCGCCAGCACCAAGGCTCAAGAATACAGAACTGGGGAGAGAGCACTGGCTGGGGCAAGAGAGTGGACCTGACAAACAGCAAATTATTCCCTCCTCTTCTCTAAACCCTGCAGTGGCTAAAACCTGCAGGTTCTCTAAACATGACAAAGAGAAAAATCCCAAGATCTCACTAACAATGTTGTCTGGCCCCACTGTCTCTCTTTCCCTGTCCTCTTCCTCTCTGTCCCTGCTTTCTTCTCTTCAACCACACTGGCCCCCTGGCTGTTTCTCAAACATCCCAAGCACACTCCTACCTCAGGGCCTTTGCATGTGCCTAGAACACTTTACCCAAGCTATCCTCATAGCTTGGTTCCTCATTTCTTCAGATCTATGCCCAAATGTTAGAAAGGGCTTCCCTGTCCACCCTATTAAAATCACAAACCTTCCACAGGCTTTCACCCCTTACTTTGCCTTATTTTTCTCCATAGCAGTTAACATCATCTGACAATATACATTTGGTTATTTACTTACTATCTGTCTTCTCTTCTTAAAATATGGGCTTCTCAAGAGCACACCTAAGGCACACCATAGGTGCTCAATAACTAAGTGTAGAATATGTTTCACAAGCCAGTTCTGATAGGTTGGTCGTGGTGGCCTGGAATGCAGTGTTGAGAAGGATTCAGAGGTGCATGCAGACTCAGGGGAAACCTACTAACCTAGGGAGGGAGCAGGGAAGGCCTGCAGCCACTAACTGGCCCTCCCTGCCTTGTACCATCCCAGTTCCCTAATAGCTGATGCCACACCCATCCTCCCTGCTGATGAAATGGCCCCTCTCTCTCCTCCCCCATTCCAGTTTCTGCCAGACAAGAGCTATGTGTCTTGGATAGATGATTTTCTCCTCTCTGAGACTCAGTTTCCTCATATCTAAAATGGAGATAATGCTGTCATGGCCTAGGGTTAAATGAAACCATGAGTTTAAAGCATCGGACACATGGTAGGGGCTGAAGAAACGGCAACTGGCATCGTCACCCCACACAAATGACATCAGGGTGCAGGATACCGCAATAAGCCTGCATTTGAAAGACAAGAGCATGACAGCTTGTTATTAAATCACTGTCTGACATTTAAGAAGCTGGAAAGGTAAACAGGTGGAGAGAGGCAAAGGATCCAAAAATTTCCTTAGCTCTCAGCAACGTTGTCTTCCCATCTTCCTGTCTCAATCATTTATTCATTCAACAAACACTTGCCAAGTGTCTGCTGTGCGTTAAACCCTGCAGAGTCTAAGCAAAGTCCTGGAGGGGAGAGAGAGCGAGTGTGGCACCTTAAAGGAACAGGAGGAGACCCAGAGCAACTGGGGTGGGAGCAAATAGGGCATGGCGGGAAGGGGAGATGGGGGAAGTCCTGCCCTGGAGACCCTCCCATGGCAACATGGAGCCACCTAGAAGTTTGTGCTCTCCTCTCACTCTCTGCCACCACAGTCTGGGACTGGGGAGAATCCCTTGCCTGTACCCCAATAATAGAGAGCTCAGAGTGCTGAGAAAAGGATGATGTGGGCATCAGAGAGATCAAGATTTGGGAGCCTGAGATGGTATGAAATATCCCTTGTGGGGCATACTGTGGAAATTAGAATAAAAGCAGCTGAGATTCACTGTGCACGTCCCGGGTGCTGAGCTCTGAGCACATCACCGGTGTTCACCTATTTAGCCCTCTCCACAGTCTTTGCTGGACGACACTGTTATTACTCCCAGGTTGTCGATGGAGACACTGAGCCCACAGCTATGAAGGGGCTCGCCCCAAATCACGCAGCTAATGAGTGGGAGAGGCAGGTGCCAACCCAGTCTGTCTCCAGGGCGCGGCTCAGCCACAACCCTACAGGTTCTCCGTAAGGGTCAGCTGCAGCCATTAGGGCTCCACGGAGGAGGTGCTGCCCTGAGGTGCTCACCCCCTCCCCAGCTTCAACGCCCACCCTAGTGGGTCCCAGCACCATCCCCACCCCCTTTCCTGAATGTGGGGAGCACGTGGGGCCAGCGCCCTCCTGGAGCCTGTGATGCCCTGCTAGCTGCTCCCCTCTTCCTACTCATTCTCCTTCCTATGGCCAGAAAGTTCTCTTCCAATCACAGATACACGCAGGGCACTCCTTGCTGAAAACCCTTCCTTGGCGTTCCATTGCAACCTTCTCCAAGAGGAGCACAGGCCCAAGCCAAGGATCCTTGTCTGTCCTCTCCATAAAAGCCGGACGGTCCTAACTGAGCGGCATCAGCTGAACAAAGCCTGTTCCCACTGGAAGGACAAGCCTTCCTCGCCTCCACGCCCCGCAGAGGCTCCCAACTGATGATGACACAGGACGAAAACACCAGCAGGTCTTCCAGAGAGGCGCTCTCGTGCTGCCAGCTCTAAGCCCCGGCTCACCAGGCTCCGGCAAAGGGCGGGGGCAAGGTCGCAAGGTCAGCTTCCCGGTGAGTCACGTCCTTCAAGGCCTCCCAGCCCGGTCCCCTGGCCTCCTCTCAGGTCCCTGAGCCCCGTGGCTCCTGGACCACAGGGTCCTTGCACGGGCTATGTTTAGATTTTCTCCACTTCTCTCTTCATCTGATGAACTTCTTGAGATCCCTTCCCAATCATTTCTTCTGTAGAAAAACCCTCGACCAGACCAGGCACCAACCCCCACCATTAAACACTCTCAAAGCCCCATAGAACATTCCATCGAGGTACTTCTCCCTCTCTGTAAGAAGATTCGTGCATGTAACTACTACCGGCTGGCTGTAAGCTCCGGGGCTACAAGCACGTCTGATTTTGCTCTCCAGGGTCTCCCCAACACCTAGAGCAGAGTCCAGTGCATATACTAGGTCCTCATTGTAGTTTATTGACTGAGTGGACAATTCATCCTTCTGGGAATAAGGTTATCTGCTTTGCTCAGACGGGTCTGTAAGACTTTTAAGGCTCCGAAGGCAGCAATTCAAGGCAGGGATGAGAAGCAGGGATACAAAGCAGGCTAAGCCCTCAGCCCAGTGTCGGCATCATTGTGGTTATTTTGCTGCTATTATCATTACTATTATTATCACTTCTAAGCAAAAAAGGGAGAGTCACACTAAGAGAAAGAAGACAGAGCTGAGACGTGGCTCTTGGTTCCCTCTCCTCACCTCCATCCCTAAAGTCCGAATTTGCTGAGTGGAGACAATATCCCCGTGGAAAAGCTGCCTCCGCAGCCCAGGGTGGGAGAGGCCCCTGAGAGCCGGGAGAGCTGCTGCCCGCTCCGTGGCCAGGTAAGGGGGCAGGAAGGAGGGAGCCCGGGTTTATGGGTTCCTCTTATCAAAGGCCTTAGACATTTCGTTTCCTTTTCATCCAGTCCACAAGCCTGAGAGCAGGTCTCATTATCCCCATTTTATGAGGTGAGGGAGCTGGGCTCAGAGGAGTTGACAGGAGCTGCCAAGCTCACACAGCACCCAAGTAGCAGAGCTGACTCAAGTCCCGGCTTTTCTGACACCAGAAACCTCACACTTTCCATCACATCACGTCCTCTGGTGTGAAAACCGTAAAACCAACCACGTTTCCCAAATGCCTAGAACTCTCCTCCAAGTCCCACCCGCCCTTGCTTCCAAACTCCTGCCTGGTTTTCCTGACTCGCTCCGGCCCCTGTCGTCCTCAGTTTTCCGGCACAGGTACAAACCTCGGGGTCTGTCAGGGGGCCCCAACCTGGCCAAGTGAGGATTCCACAAAATAGATCTCAGAAACTGGCCCTTCCTGGGAAACGCTCCTTAAGCTGCTGCAGGACAGCGCATGGGCTGAACCTGCCGGGGAATCAAAGCTAATTTTCGGTTGTTTAGGAGGCAGCTCCTGGTGACTCACGGTTTGGGCTGCTGTGACCCAGGCCGGGAGCCAGGGCCTGGGGGCAGCTGCCCTCATTAAAAGCAGAAGGAAACAGTGAGCAGAGGGGCGCCCCTCGCAGGAGATGCTGACTCACGGCTGCTGGGTGACTGGGCAGGGGACTCACCTCTTTGCCCCTCCACGTCCCCCAAGTCCTCTCTAAAGTGGGGTGAGCAGGAACCAAGATGAAAAGAGGCACAGAAGGAATTATTAGCTGGAAATGGGAGGGGCGGGAGGCACACAGCTTGTCAGTATTTACTGGGCTTTAATGTTGTTTTAAAAACATGAATCCCCAGTCTCTCCCGAGGGCTCCCTGCCACCCAGCCCTCCCTCCACACTACAAGGCGAAACCTCCCCAGGGACTCCTGCGCCCTGGCTGGGGTGGAGTCAGGGAATTTGGGTCGGAGTCATTTGTGTCTGCGGTACGAGAGCCTGCTTCCGCCTGCTCAGCTTCCTCTCCTGGAAAGGAGGCCAATGCCAGGCCCTCAAGGCAGCCTGGGAGGGGCACGCTGGACCAGGGCCGCCCGTGACCTTCCTCCTGGGCCTTGGCAGTTTTGCCTTTGTCTGTGCCTTCCTCCGTCACAAAAATGAAAAATTATATTTTATGACTGCATTGGTATGAAGACAAGTATAATCTGGGCAGGGTTATATTCACTTTTCTGATTTTAAAAGAAATAAAAACATTTTTGGGGGGACCCCTGAAAGCCTCATGGGTGCTCTGGCCTCTGTACCTGCTGTGCCTAAGGGGCTCAAATTCTGGCTCACCATTTAGTTAGGCGGGTGCCTCAGGCTCCTCATCTGTAAAATGGGGGTGACCATAGCAGCTGCGTCATGGGGCCATTTGAGGGTTCAGTGAGACATTGGGAAGGGCTTGGCATGGCGCCGCACGTGGGGTGTACCGGGGAGACCTGCCAGCCCGGCTGCACTTGAGCTTCCCACCCTCCCATGAAGGCAGCTGGGACGGATGCCTTCCATCCCCATAAACACAGGCAGCAAAATCGAGGCTCAGAGTAAGAGAAACGACCTGCCCAAAGCCACAGAACAAGGGGTGGAACCAGGATTCCAAGAAGCTTCCAGGCCCTGGAATTTGATGAAAGTGGGCGGTCAAGTTATCCCAGTTGGAGGCCTGGGACAGGGAGGGAGGCAGGGAGAAGTCTCAGGCCAAGAGAGGAGGAGCTGCCTGGCTGGGGACTCTTGCTCCAGGGCCTTCCCCAGTCAAGGGAAGGGGCTGCAGCCAGAGTCCGCGACCAGTTGGGCTTTAGAATTTCTGACCACAACAGGGCCAGGCCGGCCATGGTGGGAGGGGCTCCCAGATCCTGTTCTCTCTCCCGCTGCCCCCCAGCCAGGCTCTGAAAACTGGCCTCGATGTTCTGACCTCGGCCGGGTCAGGATGCTACTGTTTCCCCCAGCAAGCCGCTAAGATGAAATCAAAAGGACCAAAGTTCCCAGTCCCCACTGGAGTGTGGGTTTCCACTGACTCAGACAGTCTATTTCTACAGCAGCCACTTTGCAAGGGGACTTAGGAAAAGAGAAATCATATCTAGGAGTATTTTTGCTCCTTGTGACAAAAGTCATATAAAAAGTCACATCTAGGGACATGTTCACTGCTTGCCAAATAAGCAGGGACCTGCCTGGGAAAGAACAATAACGAAACACCCCTCTGTCCCGTTGCTGCGCCCCCAGCCTCTGCCCTATCTGTTTGGAACAAATGGCCTTCCCGGGCCCCAGGGCCTGCTGTCCGACTGTGGTGGAGTTGCTCAGCATGTTTGTGCTCTCCCTGCAGGTGACATGCAGGGCAGGGGTGGAGGGGCAGCTGGGGAGGAGCAGGGAGCGAGGGCATGTTGAAGAAGGAAAGAGGGCAGACTGGGGACTTGGCACTTCGTGCAATATGAAGTCAGATCTCTTAGCCTCTGTGGACCTCAGTTGCTGCATCAGTAAAATGGGAGTGAGAAAAAGAGAACAAGAATATAAAATACCTGGCACAGCCCCTGGCTCATGGCTCTATAAATGGGGCCAGTATGATGATATTTGGAAAGGGTGGGTAATGGGCAGAGTGGTAAGAAAAAGGGAGCCACAGAATTAGATCCCCCCACCCCCTGCAAAAAAAAAGAAAACAAAAACAAAAAACCTCCCTGGGAGCAGAGCCCACAGCCCACCCCCACCCCCAGAGGGCTCCTCCCCTGGGGAATCGACTGAAGTGTCATACCTGGAAGTGTTGCTGCATCACTGGGCGTTTGGGGGTTAATGATGGGGAGTGGACAGGACCAGGGTATTTAACTAACTGGGGAGACGCCCTGAGATCAGAGGCTCCCCTGTCACTTCCTTCTCCCCACTGCTGCATCTGGCTCCCCCAGCATGGAGCCTACCCCTGCCCTGACCTTCCTTTGCCTCCTGGGTAAGTGGCCTCCGTGAGCATCACCCTCCCCCATCCCACCTAGGAACCCCGATGTTCCTGAGCCGGGTCCCGCCTAGCTTCCAGGGAGGCTGTGGTAGGTGCCGGGAGCTGGAAGCCACCCCCGACCTGATCTGACGCCAGGGTCATCCTGAGGCCAGCCCTGGCCAGAGGGAGGGGAAAGAAGGCAGGGACGCAGCTGGGGTGGAATTGGGGGGGTGGGGGGAGGGGGAGCACCGAGAGCACGTGGGCCCTGGGCGCTGGCTCCACCCCCCACCCTAGCTCCCGTTTTTTGGCTCAGACCCACAGCCACACCATTGCTGCTGTGTCAGGAGGACCTGGAGGAATCTGGGAAGGTCCACACGGTCAGGAAACAGGCCCATTGGCATCCAATGAGACTGGGGAGGGGGCTGGGTGCTCCTGCGGGGAGGGGGGCTGCCACCTACGGAGGACATCAGGAGTCTTTAGAAGAGATTTGAAGGGCTGGTGGGAGCCCCCAGAAGGGGCAGCAATCGAGGAAAAGACGGGGGATGGGATGCCTAGCACGGTGGGGGCAAAGGGGCTTGGGGTGTGCTGGGTGCCACGTGGAAGTCCTGTTACTGTCCTGGCTGTCACCGGGAGCAGGGTACTCTTGGGGGGCTCAGGGCTGCGGTCAGCTGTAGAGATGCCAGGAACCAGATCTGAGGGGCCGTCAGAGGGAGCTGGCTGCAGAGGCCAGGCCCTGGGTAAGACACCCTAAGGGGTCCAGTGGCCTCAGCCCTCCCTCCCCACAGTGGCCCTGGCCAGCGGGAACCTGGTGCAGTTTGGGGTGATGATCGAGAGGGTGACGGGGAAGCTGGCACTGGACTACAACGACTACGGCTGCTACTGTGGCATTGGCGGCTCCCACTGGCCAGTGGACCCGACTGACTGGTGAGGAGGCGACCCGGCCGGGGCCCTGTCTGGGGGTGGAGGAGCTGGGGACCTCTGGGGACACCTAGGAGGTGGGGGCTGGCCCTCCAGGGCCTCTTTGGAGCCCCTCTTGGGAGCCTCTTTGGAGCCCCCAGACCACCTGGCTCACGGGCCGCTCCAGGTTGACCGTGACCTCACAGGTGCTGCCATGCCCACGACTGCTGCTATGAGCGTCTGCATAAGCTGGGCTGTGAACCCAAACTGGAGAAGTACCTTTTCTCTGTCAGCAGGCACAGCATCTTCTGTGGTAGGTGAACAGCCCTGGGTGACCCGGGACACCTTGGGGACAGCTTTGGGCAGGAACCCCCTCCTGATTGTGACCTTGAGGGTCATCGGGGCCCGACCTAGGGCTGGGAGGGGGGCTGTCATCGTCATGTGAGTGTAGAGAGGCCTGGGCATCGGCCCAGATGCTCACCTGGCCCATCAACACGGCCCTCAGTCCCCGGGGGAGGCAGCCCGACCTCGGGCAGAACCAGCGAGAATGTGGATGGCTCCACGCAGCCCAGCCCCGCAGAGGGAGCCTAGTTCAGAGAATTCAGCCTTGTTCCTGCTGCAAAGCCGGGAGTAACCTGCAAGGAGGACAGGACCCAGGGGGCAGGAGGCACAGCAGAAAGATCTGGGAGGGTCAGAGGAGAAGCCTCAGGTCAGATCTCTAACGTGTGTCCTGGGGGAAGGGCAGGTGTGGCTGCAGAGGCAGAACCAGGACCAAAGCCCTTGGCTCTGGCTCAGAATTCTCGCCCCTGGAGCAGCCACTCAGCAAGACAGATTTTTTGAGTAATGAGCTCCCTGTCACTGGAGTTCATGCAACGCCAGGGTGACAACATGTCAGGGACCACACTGAGAGGATGAATGAGGACAGATGTCAGTCTCCAAAGAGCTTCACTTTCTACCCTCTCTGTGACTTTGGACAAGTGACATAAACACTCAAAAGTCTCCGCGTCCTCATTTATCAAATGGAGATAATCACCCCACATTCAGCCTAGTCCAGCTCCTGCTAAGAACCTCCAAAACAGGGTGACTGCCAGGACTGTTAAGCTCCTGCCAAGGCTGAGTTTGCTGAAATAGCAGATGTGGATAGAACCCAATGGAAAATGGAGCCTGACCGTTAAGGTAAAACGAGGTGCCCTGGATGTTTCTTAGCTGTGAGATGTCCTCATGCAGACAAAAAGCAGCCAGGGCCACATCGGCAGAGGGGCAGCTGCAGAAAAGGAAGAGACAACAGTGCCGCTCCCAGTGGCTCAGGGGATGGGGCAGAGCTAGGTCTGCTTCCTGGGCTGGGCATGGGGGGGCTCATGCTGGAAGAGGGGGCCCCAAGGGAAATGCCAGGACAGTGGGCTCTGTCTGCTGTGACGGGGGCAGGCAGAGGAGCATGAGGAGGCCCCAAGCTCATCCCAGTGGCCTCCAGCCCAGCCGTCTGGAGCTGGGTTGCTGTCATTTCATCACTTTCCTTTTCTGCTGGATGCCAGGGGTCCCAGCACTTGCCTGAGGGAGGGAGCATCCTGTAAACCCCCCTGGGCTGGGAGTAGGTTGAGAATGAGTGAATCAAATGTTCTTCCCAGCAGGAGCGACCAAGAAGAGCCAGTGTGGGCTTGGGGGAGGAAGGAGCAGCAGCTAGGGCAGCCTTTGGGGCCTTCCCAGTGTGTTGGGCCCCGGCAGGCCCTGGTCTCTTGCCCCTGAAACATCCCCCAGAGAGTGGGCCCCCAGAATGGGGTCGAGCGCATGGGACCCAGAGCATCAGGAGCTGTCACATCTGTGCCTGAGAGCAGGGAGCCCTGACTCCGATTGTCCCATCCAGCCGGCAGAACCGCCTGCCAGCAGCACACCTGCGACTGTGACAAGAGGGCTGCACTCTGCTTTCAACACACCCTGGACACCTATGACCACAAATACGCCCATTACCCCAACAAGCTGTGCACCGGACCCACCCCGCCCTGCTGAGCCTGCGCCCGGCCTCTTCCCTGGGGCCTTCCAATGCCCCCATTCAGGCTGCTGTAGCCCCAGGCCTGGAGAACATGGGCTCCAGAAGCAAAATATAATCTTGCTTCCCCTCCCTCTGAAAAATCCTTTTCCTGGGAACCCAGCCCACACCAAGAGCTCCCAGACTGTGACCTGGACCATCGTTAGCCTCCCCGGCCACATCTTCCCCTTAGGGGCAGCCCATCCGAGAGCCAAGGGACCTCAGCACCAGAAGACTGAGCCACTGCTGGGATCTCACCTCCCTCTTCTGAATAAGCAGATGATGTTTCCCCGTAATTCTAGCATTCTTTGATTCTCAGATTCTATTATTCTAAGACTCAATTAGTCTAGTTTCATTCATTCATTCATTTTTTGAGAACCTACTATGTGCCAGCAATATGCAAAGCACTGGAAATCAGTCAGACATGGAGGCCCCTGCTGTGCAATTCCAACTTTCTGCCCTTTTAATTTTCCATTATAGTAAGTTTCTGCGATTCTCTTTTTCTAAGATTCTATAAATCCTATCCAAGACAAAAACAGCAATCTCTGGCAGGACTATTTCTGGTCATGTGGCATCATGTGAGAAGGATGAAAACTACCAATCTAAAAATACTGTCCCACCATGTCATCAGGCCTCAAACCCCCACCGTCAGCAGTTCCAAGTCTGGTCCAAGAGTAAAAAGGAGCTCTGGGATCATCTCATTCAATCCCCTTCTGTGACGGGCAGCATCCAGAGAGGGGAGCTTCTCACCTGAGGCTAGCATCCCGACTCCCAGCCAGTCCCTTCATTTCTCCATGAGTCTTTGTCATCATCTGGCCCTCTGGTGTGCTCATGTTCACCGGACTGAACACTTGTCATCTTGGAAAGAATGTAGAGCCCGGGGCGGTCCACACTTAGGGAACGCGGGCCAGGGTCAGACTGCCGCTAACGGGAGAGAGGAGGAAAGATTTTAACATTATCAGGCAGACTCCAGCCATCCGGCTCTGGTGCCTTGAAGAATTTGATGGATCTGGGAATTCTCACCAGATGGAATACAGCATCTTTGGCAGATTTTATTCCTAAATATAGGTTGAATACCTTCACTATCTATAACACGCTAATAAAAGATTAAGGGATTGTAATGAGCCTTTTCATGGAGATGAAGCATGGGAGAACACTTTGCTGGGGACAAAGCTCACAGTAGACCTTCAGTAAACCTTCACTCCCTTCTTCCTTTCCCTGGCATATGTACAACATGTGGGACTTTGGGGGCACGGAGGAGTGTGGCAAAATCAAAGGAATGAGTTGTCCTAACTTTGAAAGGAAAAGAAGGGGGCCGTCAACTGACACAAATCCTCATTAGAGTATCACTGGGCATGACGTCAGAAGACCACATCTCAAAACAAAAATGGGTTGTGGGGAAAGTGGTCCTGAGGCGCCCTCTAGTGTCCATTTTATTCAGGCTACTAAAAGGAAACCTAAATTCAACTTAAGTCTGGATTTCCCTCTAGCCGGTGGGAAAAACGTGGTTCTGGGCTAGTGACTTTGAAACTTTCTCATTTTCAAGAATAAATATGCTATAAAATCACCAGATAAGTTCTACAATCATCTTAGAATGATGGTATCTCTGCGGAAATAGGAAACACAGGCCGAAGGAGCTGACTTGGGCAAGGTTATGTTCTGGGCATGATGGATTTTAGGCAGCAATGGGATGGGAAACTGGTGATCTCACAGTTGCATAACCATAAATTGGAGCATAGGAACAATCCCCACTAGGCTGGAAGTCCCTTGACCAGGTCTTGGCCTTCATTTTCCCAGTCACTCAATAAATGTTTGATGAATGAATCAATGGGTCTAAATTCATTTGTGTGCTCTTGGGTGTATAGAACAAACACTTAATTTCCACCTGCAAATTAGTGAAAAGGACTCTGAAAAGAAAGGAGAACCTTGCTCTTGAAGTCAGAGGTTCCAGGTGCACCCCTGCTCTGCCTTTAGCAGCCACACATCTATTCTGGGGCTTCCTTACGGCAGCATGGGCACCACCAAGGATCTTGTTAGAAATGCAGAATCTTGGACCCCACCCCAGACCTGCTGAATCAGAGTCTGTATGTTAACAAGACCCCCAGGGGATTCGTATGCGCATTAAAATCTGAGAAGCACTGATCTATAGCCACAGCCTCACTTTTGCATTTGTAAAATGGCACAATGACATTTCCCTGGCAGGTTACTGTTGCAAGGTTTAAATAAGTTAGCATGCCTGAAAGTATACAAAATAATGCCTAGCCAATAGTATTCATGTTCTCTGAGTGAATGATAGTCATAGCAATAGCTAACATTTATTAAGAAACTGGCATTTACCAGGCACTGTTCTAAGTGCTCTGTATTAACTCATGGAATGAATGAACCAGTAAATGAATGAATGAGGAAAGGGGGCTAATGGATGGCTGGGAAGGGGGCTTTGTTACCTAATGTTTCATGACTTGTCTCTCCCAATTTTGATGACAGGATTTGGATTGTTTTTGCTTTTTGTTCCCACTTAGCATCCAAAGCTATGATGCACAAAGGGCTCAATTAAGACTTGATGAATGAATGATTTGAAAGCACATTGGAACTCCTGAGTAGGCTGCAGAATCTGGTTATGATTTCCTGGTTCTTGTATATGGTGGAGGCAGTCAGCCCAGGGTTAAAATCCTGCTTCTGATACTATCTGTGATCTTGGGCCAATTATATATTATTATCTTCTTGTATATATATATCTTCTCAAGGGATGGTTTTAAGGTTTAAGTGAAACAATGTATTCAAAGTGCCTGGGGAGAACCTATGATGGCGGCTAGGTGAGACAGAGCAAGGAGACACCTCTGTGAAAAACAATGAATAAAAACCAGAAAGTGACCCAGAACGTCACCTCCAAAGTAGCACCAGCCGGACAAGGTCTGCTAAAGCCACAGGGAACATGCATTTGGTGAAACCAGGAGTCTGCATTCTGAAACGAGTGAGTGAGTCAGCTGAGTCCCTCGGCCACGCTGCGGTGAGGGGAAACAGTGGCTTGGCGTTTGGAGCCCGGGAGCAGCGGCAGATAAGACGGGAGTGGTGTGGACTAACACCTCGGTGTCTGGCGTGGAGGATACCCCTTCCCATACCCACTGCAGATTGTCTCGGGTCCAGGGGAGCAAAGGGGAGCCAAAAGGAAAAAAAAAAAGGGTCGCGCTGCTTGCAGCCGTCTCCCTAGCGGGCGGGGCTGCTCCTGCCCGGGGCCGAACGCACGCCACGGAGCCGCACCAAGAGGCCCAGCCTGACAGGGAGTTTACCCTACAGCACCACTCACACGCCGCATTATCCGCCATGGACAGTGGCTTTGAATACACCCACGGCTGATTGTCCCGGAGCTGGGAGAGTGGAGCTGTGCGGAAAGGGAGGAGTTAACGCCTCCCACTCATCCATCTTTGAAACGGGCAGGGAGCGCCCCAGACCGGCGTCCCAGGGCTTCCCTGGAGAATGGCACACACTTGTGACGTGACACGGCCCTGCCGCAGCAGAGGTCCCGGATAAGCACAGCAGGGAGGGGGAACCGCTCAGAAATCCCAGGGAACGTACGCCAATACCAACAACTTTTGGGTTAGGGCAGAGAACCGACTTAAATCTCCGGGAACACCTGGGAGGTTTGATAATTGGAACTGCCCTTCCCCCCTAACTGCTCAGACAC
>PVKY010004114.1:0-19945 GCA_004027775.1 Bradypus variegatus
CTTCTGCAGAGGATGCCCTTGTTGCCCCAGCTGGCGAAAGGGGGGTGGAAGGGGAGAACAAGATGGGGGCAGAGAGAGGGGCAGGGGGAAGCAAGGAGGGTAGAGGTATCGGGGATACATGTGTCAGAGGCAGACAGAGGGGAGACAGGCGGAGGGTAGGCGGAGGGGAGGGGTAGAGAGATGTTTGGGACAGAGGAGAGATGGTGAGATGGGGGCAGAGTACGGAGGAGACGGGAGCAGAGAAGGGGGCAGAGTGGGGCGCCTCAAAGCCCTGGAGGGCTGCAGTCGGTGGCTGGAGCTGGGCTGTGAGGGACGTTCCCACTGGGAAAAGTTGGCAATCACAGATTTCTTCCCAGCATAGCCCATTTTTGCCTGTGCTGGATTTGGGGGTCAATCCAGACAAATGAAAACCATTTAAAGCAGAGGTTGTGAAGGAGCCAAGGTCAATCGTGGGGCTGCAAGGTGGTTTCCCAAGGGCTGGGCCCAGCCTTCCCCACAGCCCTGGACACCCCACCATCTTGGGGGCCTGCAGACACAGAGCCAAGGGGAGGGGTGTCCCGAGCTTCCCATGGCCTGTCAGCAGCTGGGGCCACTGAGTGGAGCCATTTGACAGCATCTGAAGTGAGGCTGCTGCACATCAGCGAGCAGGACACGGCGAAATGAACTCTTTCTGGGGATGGGTCTGCGAGTTTTGTAGAATGTGCGGCCGTGTAACCACCATCAGCACGTACAGCAGCCCCCCTGACCCCCGATTCTCACTGGCTCCCCTGCGTCCCCCCAGCCCCAGGCAGTCCACTCATCTGTCTGTCCAGATGCTCCTGCCTTTTCCAAAGCACGCAAACGCAATCACAGGGACTGCGGCCGTGGGAGGCAGGCTCCTCTCCTGGGGAAGATGCACTTGGACTCGCCCATGCTCTGGCTGCATCAGCCTCGCTCTTCCTCTGCTGCTGAGCAGGGGTCTCTGCATGGACCGCAGCATGGTTTCACTCCCAGCTGAAGGACACTGCGTTGTTTCCAGGTTCGGGCAACTTGGTCAAGCCCCTTAAGAACCTTCAGGCACCATCTTTTTGTGTGTGAAAATGAATGTCTCTGTCACTTGGATTAGCACATAGGAGTGGGCTGCTGGGCTGCGCTGTGTTTCTGCAGGACACTGCCACAGTGCCCTGTGGAGCAGGTGCCGCCTCGCGCCCTCGGGCAGCGAGGGCGGGTGCCGTGTGCCACTGCTCGCTGCCCCTCCCCAGGAGGCGCCAGCCCGAGGTAACGTTTCACTAACGATGCCCAGCAGCTCTTCATCTGCTTGTTTGCACCCCTAGCTCTTTGGTGAAGGATATTTTGCCCACTTCGGGGGTGGTTTGTTTTCTGAGCTCTTGGTGTATTCTGAACGCAAGTCCTCTTTCAGATGTATGATTTGCAAATACTTCCTCCCAGTCTGTGGCTTCTCTTTTCATTCTCTTAATTGTCTTTCAAAGAACAGAAGTTTGTGATTCTGATGAAGTCTATTTTTTTTTCTTTCATGGATCATGTTTTTTAGTTCATATTTAAGAAATCCTGTCTACCTTTAACAAAATCTCTTTTTTTCTTCTACAAGTTTTATTGTCTTAGTTTGTATATTGAGGACAATGATCCCTTTCGAGTGACTTTTGTGTGTGGTTTGAGATTCATTTTGGAGGGGGCGTATGAACTGTCAGTAGGTACAGGACCAAAATGTTGAAAACGCTTTCCTTCCTCCATTGAACTGCCTTTCTGCTTTTGGCAAAAATCAGTTGACTGAACATGTGGGGCTCTGTTTCTGGATTCTGTTCGGTTCCACTGCGTTGTTTCTATCTGCTCTCCAATAGCACCCAGTCTTAACTCGTGCACCTTTACGGTAAGTCTTACAATCAGGTTGAATCTCCCAATTTTCTTTGTTTTACAAATTCTTTTGGCAATTCCAGTTCCTTTCCCATTCCATATAAGTTTAGAATCAACTTGTTGATTCCTACAAAAGTTCCTGGGCAGATTTTGACTGGGATTGCATTGAATGTACAGGTAAATTTAGGAAGATTTGACATCTTAACAGTATTGAATCTTTGAATGTCTGAATTGCTATACCTCACTGTTTATTTAGGTCTTTGATTTCTTTCATCAGTGTTTTGTAGTTTTTGACAGATTCTGCACATATTTTTGTTAGATTTGATCCTATGTATTTCATGTTTTTATTATTGTAAATTGTAGTACTTTTCAATTTCAATTTCAAATTGTTCATTGTTGCATACAGAAAACCGATTTCTATATATTGACTTGGTCTCCAGTCACCATACTAAACTTACTTGTTCAAGGAGCTTTTTTATAGGTTCTTCAGGATTTTCTAAGTAAATTTTTATGCCATTAGTGAATAGAGAAAGTTTTATTTCTTCCTTTTCAATCTGTATACCTTTTATACCTTTCTTTCACCATATTGCAAGGAGAAATCTACCTTTGTAGATGCCCTTGATTAGGGTGAGGAGGTTTCCTTTTATTCCCATTTTGTTGAGACTTTTATCATGGGTGATATTAAATTTTTTCAAATGCTTTTAAAAAAACTTTTTAACAAATTTATAGAAACCCCATACAGAGAACACCAACATACACCCCACCCCAAATAGCCAGATACACCAATTTGGACATTTTGCCAAATTTGCCATATCATTCTGCCTGTCCGTCTGTATGTCCACCCTCCATCCATCCATCTATTCATCAATCCATTTTCTGCACCTTTGAGAGTAGGTTGCATACACCGTGCTCCTTCAGCACTTAATATTTCCATGTACATTTCTTAAGAACAAAGATATCCATTTATGTAACCTTACCCTTACATGCAGTTATCAAGATCAAGAAATTTAATGTTGATATAAAGTTTAAACTGTATATTCCAACTTTTTCATATGTCCCAATAATGTCCCTTTGAGCACTGTCTCCTCCCTTGCTAGATGCCATCCAGGATCATGTATTGTCTTTAATTTGTCTCTTTAGTTGCTCTTCTTTTAAATAAAAATTATGGGAACATATACACGACATAAACTTTCCTGTCTCAACCACTCCCAAGCCTATTCAATGGGATTAATCCCATTTACAGCATTTTGGTGCCCTTACCACCTTCCATTACTAAAACTTTCCCATCTCCCCAAACAGAAAACCTATACCTGTTATGCATCAACCTCCCATTCCCCCTGCCCCCGGCCACGTGTACTCTAATTTCTGTCTCTCTGAGCTTGCATATTCTCTGCTATTTTCTTTGTGGTTACCATGGGGCTTACATTTACCATCCTAAATCTTTAGCAATCTTCTTTCCTTTGATAACAACTTACCTTCAATAGTATACACAAACTATGTCCCCATATGCCTCCGTCCCCTCCTCTTTATGTAGTTCTTGTCATAAATTACATGTATACATGTTACAAGTCCAGAATCACTAGAATTTTCATTACATTTTATGCATGTGCTTTTCAGATCTTGTTGGGAGTAAAAAAATTGAAGTTACAAACCAAAAATACAATAGTACTGGCATTTATATTTACCCACAGAGTTACCCTTGCCAGAGCTCTTTATTTCTTCATGCAGCCACGCCTTTGCTCTATTGTCGATTATCCTTTCCTTTCAAACTGCAGACCGCTCCTTAGCATCTCTTGTAGGGCTGATTTGGCAGTGACAAACTCCTGCAGCTTTTGTTTATCTGGGGATGTCTTAATCATTTCCTCATTTTCAAAAGACAGTTTTGCTGGATATAGAATTCTTGGCTGGCAATTTTTTGCTTTCAGCACTTCAAATATGTCATCCCATTGCTTTCTTGCCTCAATGGTTTCCGATGAGAAACTGGCACATAATCTTATTGGGGCTTCCTTGTACATGACATGTTGCTTCTCTCTTGCAGTTTGATTATAATATGCTGCAGTGTGGGTCTATATGTTTGGTTTGGTTTGTTGAGTGTCTTTGATACATATATTCATGTCTTTCATTAAATTTGGGAAGTTTTCCATCACTATTTACTTGAATATCATCTCAAACCATTTATCTCTTTCTTCTCCTGAGGCTCCCACGATACATATATTGGTGCACCTGATGGTGTCCCACAGGTTCCTCAGGTTCTGATCACTTTTCTTCATTGTGTCTTCTTTCGTACCCAGAGGGAATGATTTCAATTGTCTTATCTTCGAAACCTCTGATTCTTTCTTCTGCCAACTCCAACCTGCTCTTGAACCCCTCTAGGAAATTTTTAATTTCTGCTACTGTGGTATTCAACTCTGTTTCATTCCGTTTCATAATTTCCATCTTTCCATTGATATTTTCTTCGTGTTCATCATTTTCCTGCTTTCCTTTAGTTATTTGTCCATGTTTTCCTTTAGCTCTTTGAGCATATTTAGGACTATTAAAAAATTATTTGGTATATCCCAGGTCTGGTCCTCCTCACTGATGGCTTCTAATGCTTTAATAATCTACTTTGCCTGGGCTATTTCCTTCTCTTTCTTTATATATGTTGTTGAAACCTGGACATTTTGATATTTTAAGGTGTTATTACTGGAATTTAGATTCTGTGGTATCTGTTCCTTGAAACCTCTTTTAGCCAGTTAGTGTTATAAGAGAACTTTCTTTGAATGCTATTAGCAACAACATCAACAAAAAAGAAATTAAAAGAAACCCCCTTCTCAGTCTTTGCAGAAGGAATAAAAAAGAAACCTCTTTCCCAGTCTTTGCAGATTGACCTGTGTGAGTGCCTTTCTTCAGAGCTTGTTAAACAATGAGCTTAGAGAATAGCCCCAGGCCAAAGAGTTGGGTCTACCCTGGTCCTGTCTACACATAGGTCTTATCGGGGCATGTGCATGTGGCCCCAGGAATTCCTCTGCGTACACAGTTCTGAATGCCCCTTCTCCCTAGGAAATGATTTCCTCAGGTCCAGGTGCTGCACTGTGTGTCCAGCAGCCAGGAGCCCCTTGCCCCAGGCAGCCACTTTTGGTGTCCCATCATGTTCTGTAGGACACCCTCATGAGGTGCCTTCTACTTCAGGGCAAGCTATTGAAAAGTGAGCCTGCAAAGTGTCCTCGTTCAGTGCCTCCGGCTGCCAGCAGACTGGCCTAGACCTACATGCTCCCAGCATGTGCACTAGGATTACTGCTCCCTGTGGAACCGGGCCCAGGGATCCACACTGGGAGTGCCAGGTGGCTCCACGCCAAGCTGACTGGGGTCGGGGAGGGGGCAGCCAGGGCACTGCAAGATCCAACCACTTTAAGTGGCCTTTTTCTCAGATCACCGCTTGCCCTGTTACTGCAGCCCTTTAACTGTTTTCTAGAGCTTTGGGAAAGATGATTCTTCCAGTTCTTGCTGGTTGTTCAAAGCTTCTATGGGGGGCAGAGCCCTGAAACATCTCCTTCCACCATCCTGATGAGGGCAGGACCCCTCTCAAATACTTTTCCTCTACATGTTGAGAAGTCATACCGTTGATCTTCTCTATCTTTTGATATGGTGAATTGTATTGATTTTTGAATGTTGAATCAACCCATTACCAGGAGAAACCCCACTTGGCTGTGTGTGTGTGTGTGTGTGTGTGTGTGTGTGTGTGTGTGTGTGTAGCTGGATTTGATTTTCTACTATTTTGATGAGGATTTTTTCAACAGAGCCCATGTGGGGCATTGGCCTATACTTTTCTTGTAATGTTTTTGTGAAGTTTGGGATTCAGCCTAATAATGGCCTTAAAGGATGAGCTGGGAAGCCGCTGCCTTCTTCTATTTTCTCATATTATTTCTTCCTCAAGCATCTAATAGAATCACCAATGAAGCCTTCTATGCCTGGAGTTTCCTTTTTTTTTGAAGGTTTTTACATAAAAATTAGATTTATTTAATACATTTATTTAGGACTATTCATGTTATTTATTTCTCCTTTGACAGTTGTGGTTTTTTAAGGAATTGTTGCATTTCCTCTAAGTTTTCAAATTTATGGGCATAAACTTCTTTGTAATAGTCTCCCATTAACCCTTTAAGCTCTGTAGAGTCTGTACTAATGGCCTCTCTTTCATTCCTGATATTGGTGATTTGAGTTTCTTTTATTCTTAGATTAGAGAATTACCAGTTTTATCACTCTTTCCAAAGAACCAGTTTTGGGTTTCTTTTTTTTTAACCTGTATTATTTTTCTGGTTTCAGCTTCATTGATTTCTACTCTTTATTATTTCCTTCCTTTTTTAGTTTTGCATTTAATTTGTTCTTCTTTTTCTGGTATGTAATGTAGAAGATCATTGGAGAACTTTCTTCTTTTCTAATATAAGGGTTTAATGCTATAAATTTTTCTGTGCATTGCTTTATCTGGGTCTCCCAAATGTTGATGTTATATTTTTATTTTCATTCAATTCAAATATTTTCTAATTTTCTGTGTGATTTTCTTGTTGAGACATGCATTATCTAAAAGTGGGTTATTTAATTTCAAAATATTCGGGAGGATTTGCCAGAAATCTTTATGTTGTTGATTTCTTGTTACATTCCTTTTTAGTCAGAAGAAATACTTCATGTGATTTTAATTCTTTAAAATTTGGTGAGGTTTTATGGTCCCAGAATATGGTCTATTTTGATGACTGTTCTGTGTAAACATGGAATGAATGTATTTTCTGCTTTTATTTTGGTTTAGTGTTTTATGAATTTCAATTTGGTCAAGTTGGCTGATAGTGCTCTTTTAGTGTTGATCTTCTGTATCTGTACTGATCTTCTGTTGACTTGTTTGTTTGAGTATTGAGAGATAAAGGTCAAAATCCAACTATAATGGTAGGATTTGCCCATCTCTCCTCTCAGGTCTTTGCTTTTTGTATTTCCAAGCTCTGTTAATCAGTTCACAAACATTTAGAATCATTATGTCTTCTTAATGAATCAGCCTCTTTAGCAATCAGTAATATCCCTCTTCATCCCTGGAAATATTTCTTGTTCTGAAGCCTACTTTGTCTGATATTTAATATAACAGCTCCAATTTTTTAAAATAACATTTGCAATGGTATTTTTTATATACTTTTACTTTCCAACTGTCTATTCATTTTATTTATTTATGGTGGGTATATTGTAGACAGCATATAGTGGGGTATTGCTTTTTTTTAATCCATTATGATGATCTCAGGCTTTAATCCATTTACATCTAATGTAATTACTTAAATGGTTGGATTAAAAGCTACCATTAGATATAGCATGTGCTTTTTCTGTACCTTTTTCCCTCTTTTTCTGCCTGCTTTTAAATTTAGCAATTTTTAAAATTCTTTGTTTTCTCCACTATCAGGTTATTTAAACTTTTATTCATTGTTTAGTGGTTGCCTTAGAGTTCACCATATACATCTTAAAATAAACACATCTACCTTCAAATAATATTATACCACTTTGCATGCAGAATACGGATCACTACTATATACTCCCAATTCCTCCTACCCATCATTGTTTGCTATTGATTTCATACATTTTTCTTTTATATATTCTATAACCTCACAATACATTACTATTTTAGACAGTCTGTTATCCTTTAGTGCAATTAAAAGTAAGGAAAAACGTCTTTCACGTTTATCACACATATACTATTTACATGCCAAATTTGTTCCTGCAAGGAGAGTAAATGTATAATAATATAGGCTGCCATGGAGAAATTTCCATTTGAAGCAATATGGAAAGTTACGATGCAGGTGACTGCTGGCATGCAGAGTGGGGAGCAGGCAGTGAAGGGAAGAAACATGGCTCCTTTTAGCTCATCTTTAAAGAGATTGTTCAAATGTTCCATTATGTCATATTACACTAGATTATATTAATTACATTACATCACTTATTGGAGTAAATGGCATAAAGAGAGGAGAGAGAGGAGGATGTATGGATGAAAACTACTGGGGGGGAGCTAATTAGATGCCTTCAGACCCTCACCCCTGCCCCCCCCCCATCTGGGACCTGTCTGCCAAGGAGTCCCAGGCTTTCCTCAACACATTTCCTAGTGCTCGAGGGGCAAGCAGACGTCCACGCCTAGTCCCCTCAACTGGCCACGTTTAGGGAAACAGAAGAGAAAGACACAGAACGCAGCTGACAATGTAAATCAAGCTGCTGTTTCTCAGCAGACTGTGACTTTCTGAAGTCGGACTTGACTTCAGTAGAGGACAGCAGAGCAGGAGAAGGGCAGACGGCACGAAGGGCTTGGGGCCATCAGGCTCAGAGATTTCACGTGGGCAACACAGTCATATTGATGTCGACTTTTAGAGGTGGACTTGAACTTAAGACAATGAATTTATATCAAAACAGACTGAAATGGTTTGTCTGATTTTGTGATTATTGTTAAAATTACACATATTCTCTGAACCCTTGAATTTTGTGTATGAGATCTGATTTAAACTTTAATCTGTTTTAATCTATTAAAACCTGAAATATGAATGACATAAAACTAGCCCTTTACCCCACAGTTTGTTAAAAAAAGTAGAGACTTTTTTAATGAGATTTTCCATGGAAAAAAATTAAATTATGATCATCAGTGTAATTTTGCTTAAAACTCACTGCAAATGGTTCTGCTGTTTGCTGACTTGTGTGTGCAGACTGGTTCAAGATAAATGAAGCGGCTTAGCACCTACCCAAATTAAAAGGTGAAGAGCAAAATTCCCCTGGAGGAGGAAAGGTGTAACACCACCCACCCCCCTCTTAAACTTGTTATAGGCAGGATAAGGTGCAAACTACACTATCAAAAAGGTAATCAGCAGGAAGATTTTTAGCACACAAGGCTGCGCTTTCCCTCCCGCCAGATAATCTCTGTTTTCCTAAATATCCAGGTGTGGGTGCCCATAAAGCATGCGGGGCTGTGCTGGTTGGTGGTTTTGACGGTTACTTTCCAGAGGCTGGTGGCACAGAATGGGCTCTGCAGGGTGCGGCTGCCCGCTCTGCACTGGGCGGTCCCATCCCCGGGCCCCGTCTTGGGGCTGGGCAGGGTCTCTGCTTACCTATTTTCTCCACAGGCGTGTTTAGCGGGAGAAATCCCTGTCTCAGAAGCTGCTCCATCATCTCGTCGTCGGCCTGGATCTCAGAGACCATGTTACAGGGGATGAGGCCCAGCCTGGCGCAGGTTTCCCCGCGGTAGAAGCCGTCGGCATCTTTGTCCCCGTAAACCTAGAATGACAGGAGGAGAGCAATGCAGTGGGGCTGCCCCCGCCCGCCTGCACCGGAGTCCACACAAGGCCAAGTCCAGTGTTAGTGGTAGTCTTTCCACAGCACAGGGATTTAGAAGAATCCATAGCTTGCAGAACATGTGTGTGTGTGAGAGAGAGGGGGTGGGGGGGCAGGCAGTGGGGGCTCTCATTACAGCTGCTGAAGGACGTCCCTGGAGCCCAGAAGCCATCCGGGGCCCTGGCCGTGCACCCGGTGTGGTGGCAGCGGCAGCGCTGGCTGAGTGGCCCCTGCGGTCAGCCCAGGTAGCAGCCCAGTGAGGCCCCGCAGGCCGCGACCCCGGTCACCCCCTCCTACCTTGATGATCTGCCCCTCCTTGAAGGGGAGCTCCTCTTCCGCAGCGTCGGGATTTGGGGACATGGTGAGTGGGTCGTAGTCAAAGAGAGCCACAAAGATCCGGGCCGGGAGCTCCTCGGCCCCGGGGTCTGTCTCCGACTCCTCGTACGGGTCTGGGGAGAGGCGGTCCCGGGCTCCGCCGTCTGGGAAGGACGGGGCAGGGTTAGCCTCCCGGGTGGGTGGCACAGGAAGACACAGGGTGGCGGGGCCCTTTCTTTTGCTTCCCTTTAAATTTCTGGCTTCATATGCGGTGGGCATGGAAAGCAGGTGTGGGCAGAGCCGGGCTTGAGAGGGAAACGACTATCCCCAAGCCCGAGCACGCCTGTGTCCAGCAGCGGCCTCCCGGGACCCCACCAGAGGGGCAGGTCTGGGGGGGGCAGGGGGGGTGCAGGATGGAGAGGGAGGATGCAACGAGGGAGGGGGGGAAATGGAGGAGATTTTTACACCTGGTTATTAATTAGTAATCGGCTATAAACTGTGGTACTTTATTTTTCGGGGACTTTTAATGTGTGACAGGCCAATGCCCAAAAATTAGGAAGAAAGGAGACCCATCCAGGTTCAGACACCTTCCTTATGCTAATTGTATTATTTGCAATTTATTAGTTGTGGAGCTATATAATTTCTGCCTTTTTAAATAATGAAGGGCACTGTTAATTTTAGTTTAGGAAACCCAGAGAATATTTAAAGGACAGTATTTTTATTTAATCTTGGGGACAATAATTAAAATGTCATTGGAAAGTATATGATCTGTAGGCTTAATGCCTCTGAAAACTGATGTTTTTGGAAACTGCAATTTTCTAAAATATTACAGATATTTTAACAAGAAAAATATTACTAAGCAAATGATAACTAGAGGAAGTCACTCTGTTGGTGTAAATGTCACCGGCCAGACATTTCCCAGGATTGTGCCCTGGAATCACTTCTTCCCAGGTCGGGGGTGGACGCATTTCGCTTTGGTTTTCTGTAGATAACAGGTGCCTATGTATGTGTATGTATTGTATATGGTATGTGCACATAACGTATTTAATTTTAATTATGCCTTATGTGGTTTCTTGGGTTGTTTGCAAATATAACTGGGATAAAAAGTCAGACATGATTAAAGCAAATCTATCATAGATTTGTTTTTTTAATGCCTTTTTAACTTATATTATTAGGCGTTTTTTCTTTATTACGGTGTTAATGCATAATTACTCTCTTTCCTACTAATTTACCAAGTGTCTCACTGAAGTTAAGACATGTACGCAGACTTGGGAATTTTTACGGAAACTCCAACCAAAGGGTTGTCTGAGGCCCTCTGATAATGGGTACATGGATGTACTTTCCTGGACTTTCATGAAGAGCTGGCGATTTGAAGTGCCATGGCTTTATCTTTTATTAAATTTCCCTCTCAGGGATGGGGCCCACGACAGCTCTTCATGCCGAGCCTTGGTGCCCACAACGTTAATCATTTGGTTATTTGAGTAACACCAGTTAATCTGATGAGCACTGCTTTTAGTCTTTATCCATTAAAGTTAAAATCAAATGAAGACTTGAAAACCAATTCCAATGTATTGGAAGAAAAGGGTCTTGAACAGGCAGACTGGCCTTTTCCCCAACCTCATTTTTCAAAGTTGGAGTCTCCCTCGAGAGTCATGTAATTTAAAAGCCAGGAGCACCTGTTCAGGCTCTCAGACTACGAAAGGGGGAGTGATACACAAAGTAAGTGAAGATTTGGGAGCTGGAGCAAGAGGTTTAGAAAATGTGTAAGTAATTTAGAGCCAACTTATAGATGAGATAACCCTGCTGGTTGATCTGTAATACATGAAACCAATGCTCACCAAGTCTCACTGTGTATATTTTGTTATTTTTTCAGTTTCTAGAAAATACTGTGTTTTCAAAGAACTGTTAACATTTCACATAATATTTACTGTAAAAATAAAAACATTCCAAAAACTAGAAGATGGAAAGGGAAACTTTTGGAAGAAGACAATTCTGGATGATAAGTTTTGTTTTATGAAGTCTTCCTTCATTCTGAGTTGATTGGAAAGAAAACCTCGACCACCTGAACGTGATTAGAATCGTGTTACTCGGTGCCTGACCATCCGAGAGAGCCCTGCACTGTGGAACGAGATGCTGGGCTCTCGTGTTTCCACTTCATTAACAGTCCTGCTCCACTTGTTTCACGTGAGTGTGGGCACAGTGTGTGGGTGTTCGCAAAAGGCCAGCTAGCGTGTACTGACCTCCAGGCTCCGTTATGTTGCACGTAATACTTTTTGGAATTGCTTCTGTCATGACTGATGACAGCAATGGACCTAGTCCCACCTCACCCACAGCCGCACATCCCATCCTGGCGGGCTGGCCAGAGACGAAATCCACAGCTTTCAGCACAGCTGGCCAGATTCCAAGGAGTAATCAAGAGGACAGACATGGAAAGGCAGACAATGACCACAGCCGGGAAGGCAGCCCAGTGAGCCAGGGGAAGCTCTTGCCACGCGGGGTTCTCGCAGCTTTCACCCCACTGCCCATGTGCTTTGTGCTTACAGGTAACGCTCCATTATTCAGGGCTTATTTAGCCACTCGGAGTCGTCACTGTCCCTGTGTCAGTGTCTTCCTGCTGTTTCTTATGCTTGTGACACCACAAGCATCTCATGGCACTACGAGCTCGGGCAGAGACAGCCCTTCAAGGCCTGCATTGTGGAGCCTCCCCAGGAAAAGAGGAAAACAACAACAGTGGGAAGAATGCTGATATTAATATGCCAATATGCTAATTGGGACAGAACAACAAATGGGGCTGGGAGAGCTGGATATCCACATACTAAACAACGAAAGAGGACCCCTACCTCACACCCTACACAAAAATTAACTCAAAGTGGATCAAAGAGCTCAATATAAGAGACAGTAGCATAAAACTCCTAGAAGATAATGCAGGGAAACATCTTCAGGACCTAGTAATAGGAGGTCACTTCTTAGACCTTACACCCAAAGCACAAACAACAAAAGAAAAGACAGATAAACGGGAACTCCTCAAAATCAAAAGCTTCTGTACCTGAAAGGAATTTGTCAAAAGGGTGAAGAGGCAGCCAATGCAATGGAAGAAAATATTTGGAAACAATGTATCTGATAAGAGAGTGATATCTTGCATACATAAAGAAATCCTACAACTCAGTTACGACAGTACAAACAGCCCAATTATAAAATGGGCAAAAGATATGAAAAGACATTTCTCCAAAGAGGAAACACAAATGGCTAGAAAACACATGAAAAAATGTTCATCTTCACTAGCTATTAGGGAGATGCAAATCAAAACCACAATGAGATACCAGCTCACACCAGTAAGCATGGCCACCATTAAACAAACAGGAAACTACAAATGCTGTAGAGGATGTGGAGAAATTGGAACTTTTGTTCACTGTTGGTGGGACTGTATAATGGTATAGCCACTGTGGAAGACACTTTGGCAGTTTCTCAGAAAACTAGATAACAAGTTATCCTATGATCTGGCAATTGCACTTCTCGGTATATACCCAGAAGATCTGAAATCAGTGACACGAACAAGCATTTGGACACTGATGTTCATAGCAGTGCTGTCCACAATTGCCAAGAGATGGAAACAATCCAAGTGTCCTTCAACAGACAAGTGGATAAACAAAATGTGGTATATACATACGATGGAATACTACATAGCAGCAAGAAGGAACAAGGTCCTGAAACATATGGCAACATGGATAAACCCTGATGATATAATGCTGAGTGAAATAACTCAGAAGCAAAAGGAGAGATATTCTATGTTACCACTTCTATGAACTCCCCGAACAATGTAAAATCAGTATCTTAAAATATAAGTATATTGGGGACCTAGTGACAGACAGTAGCTAGTGTAGCTGGTGAGGGGAATGACAATCTAATATGTTCAGATATATTAATGAGGATGAAGTCAAAGGTATGGGAATGGATAGAGGTGATGATTGTTAATGGGATTAAGTATCAGAGCCATATTGAAGGTGAATAGGATTGAAAGGGGTTGTTTACAGGCACGTTTCCCACAGATCAGCACCACAAATATAGATAGGTGCTTGCATGATATACTTCTAAGGTGACGTTAGTACAGAGAGTTGACAACAGAATGGTATATGGGAAAAATCTACCTATTGCTTACTAGGGAATATAATTAATAGGAATACCATACTAGTATTACACAAATACTAGGGACAAATAATTGGGGGGCTGACAACAGCTGCAAGATGTTTTGGTTCATGAGAAGTGTTTAAAATGGAAAGTGATGAGGATTGTACTATTGAATGATGATAATGTGAGGTACAGATGGATTATTGAGGACATAACATAATGCTATATGAACTTAGGAACCCCCTGCTTTATAAGTCAAGCCCTCAATATTGAGGCTTGCTTGGGTGGAACTTATGGTTGTAAAGGGGAGGCTGAGTTCACCTGTAATCATGCCTAGGAGTCACCTCCAAAGATCCTCTTTTGTTGCTCCAATGTGGACTTTCTCTCTCTAACCCTAACTCTGCAAATAAATTCATCATTTTCCCCTCGATGTGGGACAGGATCCCTAAGATGACTGAGTTTTCCTGGCGACATGGGACATGGATTCTGGAAATGAGCCTGACCCCCGGGACTGATAGACTGAGAATGCCTTTTTGACCAAAAGGGGGGAAAGAAAGACAACAAAATTAGGTTTTAGTGGCTAAAAGAACTCAAATAGAGATGAGAGGCTGTGCTGGAGGTTACTCCTATGCAGGCTCCACCTGGATATGCCAAATGGCCACAGTATGGTAAGCCCAAGTCAACAGTAGTCCCGAAAACCTTAAAGAATACCCGGATCCCTATCTGAGACTCTGTGCAACTTTCACTCACTAAGTTGATTCTTCAGAAACTTAAATCCTCCAGAGAACTCCTTTGCCAGCCAAGTCCCAAAACCCAGAGGCAACAGCCTCTTCAAGAACAACTAGATGTGTCCCCTTTTCCCATAAAGCTGACTCCCTTTTCAACATGAACAGGTTAGGGTGGTCACCGCCCAGACACCCCTGAAGATCAGGAAAGTGATTAAACTAGAGGAAGGGGAAGCAACAGACAAGATGGAATTTAACAAAGGGTGATGAATACTGAATCTTTGTATAATTTTCTACCTCTTAGTTGCTAGGGTATTAGAATAGATAGAAGGAAAGAACTGAAATGGTGGAACTGTAACCCACAGCAACAACTACAACAAATGCCTTTGAAAGTTTTTCTGTAGGTACTTGTTAAATGATAATTTGAAAGCTATAGCTTTTTGTATACATGTGAAATTTCACAATAAAGAAATAACTGAAACTATGGTACTATAACTTACAATAACTTTAGAAATTTCCTGTATATCTACTTGTTAAATCACACTTTGAAAGATATTACTTTTTTATATGTTAGATTTCATAATAAGGAAATAATTAAAACTGTTGAATTATAACTTATACTCTTTGAAATTTGCTAACTACTTGTTAAATTGCACTTGAGCATTTATCACTTTTATGTAAATATGTTATATTTTACAACAAAAAATATGATAAAATTAAAATTAACAAAAAAGAGCCAATATGCTATTTTGAGGGTACTTGCAAATAGCTTTTCTATATTTTTGTGCTTTCCCTGCCTTTTTGCCATAAATAATTGCAAATTTTCTGCATGTACTTGAAACCACGATTGCTAAGATTATTTCTGCATAGATGGGGGACCAAGCAGCCCCCCTGCTGCATGGTCGGAAGAGACGGAAAAGCGTCCCCGGCAAGCAGAGCCACTGACCGATGGGTGGGGCCAGCCCCCGCCAGGGCCTCGGGGAGCCAGCACTGCCCTGAGGAAACTTCCGGCCCATGTGCTCCGGCCCGCCGGCCCGTCCTGCAGACGCTGGGTTCCCTAAAATCTAAAGACAAGACAACGACAACGACATCATCAGTCGGCCAGCTGCAGAGCTCAAAGACGTCAGCAACATCCAGTCAAGTCAGAAGCAGAAGCTCTAAAGGCAACTAAACTTAGCTTTTAACTGAAAGGTTAGCTGAAGGACCTGGAAGAGAAAAAGCTGATCACCCCAGGCACCCCACTTCCTACATCAGAGCTATTTTTTGACTCATGAGTTGGGGGGAGCAAAAAAGAACACCCTTGGGGAACATTTTGTCACGACCACTGCTGCAGCCAAACCTTCGAGCCACCGTGGCGGTGGCCTCAGTACAGCTCCCGGCGCAGGGCACCTTTGGCCCCGGTGCACTTACCCAGGCCCGGCGCAGCCCCCGGCTCCTGTGCCGCACAACTGGGGGTGGGGGAGGTGGGGAGCTGCTGCCCAGTGTCCACTCAGACAGCAGCGGTGCCTGAGGAGGACAGAAACTCAGACGTGGAGGTTTCTGCCCTGTTGTCCACCTTAAGAGTCGCGCCGATGTCCTGGCCCAGTCTGAAGACACCAGCAACATTTTAGGGCCACCTTGAAGGGTTCCCCTTTCTGGGTACATGCACCTCTAGTTTACACTAAGGGTGGGCTCGGGCAAAGGGGATCAAAACAAAATGTCCAGCTGATGGGGCCTTCTCGCCGACATGGGGTCGAGCAGTGGGAAGGGGGTTCCAGGAACCGACCACTCAACCCTGGCTCCCTCGTGGGGCCACACAGGGACGCAGCTCAGCCCCAAGGGCCTGACGCCACATCACCGCATACCCCGGGCTCACTGGAAGGTGGAGCACAGTGGAGTGCAACGGAGTGAACGTGGAAGGAGGGCCGGGAGAAGACGAATGAAGCCCTGAACGAACCCCCTCTCTCAAGGCAACTAGGAGTCCGGACAGCAGGGCAGGGGGCTGCGTCTAGAGCAACATACAAAGGCTGATAATGGAAGATTCACTCTGAAAATCATGGAGGCACAAAGGAAATGGGAGAAAAAAAACTTTGGAAACAATATGCAAAAATGGATTTCTTCAATAATTGTCCTTTTTTTTTTTAAGGTAAGGATGGAAGCCAAAGACAAATAAACAAAAAAATAACAAAATTTCAACAGTCCTGTTTATTAAATAAAACTTCTAGGAATCATTTTGAGAAAGCAAAAAATGTTGCCAAACTTTTGGATAATCGTAGTTCAGCTAACCCTTAATTAAAATTTAGATTCAGTTGTCCTTTAATTAAAGCAGCAAAATCATCAGTTCCGTGGGGAAAAAATCATTGTTGGAAAGCAAAGTAAGGAGATCTCCAGCATGGTTAAAAGATTGGGAAGGAAGGGGACTTATAAATCAAAAACGCATGGAAAACTAAAGAGCCAGCAGGGCGAGTCCCCAGGGATGGGCCCCCCAATGAAAAAGAAAAGAGAGGGGAAAAGAAAAGGGAATGAAAGAACGAGAACAGATTGGTTTGGCAAGCGGATGTGAGAAGGAAGTTTACTTCACACACCAAAGGCCTTTCTGCCACTCGGGGAGATGGTTCTGCGTGGCGGACAGTTACCCTACTGTCGGGCATTTTTATGCTTTTCCTCCAAACACCCCGAAAATCTTCGTGACCTGTGGGCTCATCCCAGCCATACTTCCTGGGGCCGGGCTGCTCCTGGCAGGGCTGGGCTTCGTCGCTCCTGACGTCATCACTGGGGTCCACTTGGTCCCCAAAATCTTCTTCGATGCTGCTCTGTCGGGTCAGGGTTCGCCGCCGGGCGAGCAGGGGTCTCAGGTTCCCGCTACAGGGACACTGAGTGGGGCTGGGGCTGCGTTTGGAGGCTGTGGTTCTGAAACTGAATCGCAGCTTGTCTTCCTCACTCCCACAGCCGAGGCCACTGTCTGGGCTTCTGGTGGCCGAGCGGCTGAACCCAGAGCCTCTGTCTTCGAGGACGGAGTCGTCCGTGGGGAGGGTGGTCCCCGGGCCCCTGTGTCTGGTGGGGGGCCAGGAACCCTGTGGGGCCTCATCCCCCTGGCAGGGCCAGCTGGGCTGGGGGTCTCTGGCCAGCACAGCCGTGCCCCTGGAGTAGTGCCCTACACCCTGCTTGTGCAAGAGCTCGCACGGCTCCCCGTCCTCTTCTGCTACTTCAGGAATACTGAAAAGTTTCTTACTGTGGTGGGTCTGCTGGGGAAACTCAAGCTGTTCCAAGAAAGCTCCTTCAGTGGTCCTATTCTTGGAGCACTCCTTACAGGGGTGGCATGTTACAAAACAGTGCAGAAACCCAGTGTGGGGTCGGACAGAATGCGGGCCAAAGGGAAGGAAAGAAAACAGACAGAATTAGTCTCGACGCCTTGAGGGTGACCACAGGCAGCTGGTGGTGGAGGCCCTGGCCGGGCTCCGCAGCGACCACAGGTGGGTGAAACGGATGGTGCCGGGAGGAGGTGGGTGGTCGGGGGCTCTGCAGGGGATGCAGCCATGTGCTTAAACTAAGAAGGCGCCAGGAAGCACGGGCCTGGGGGCTGGCTGGGGGCCTGGGCTTGGGGTCTCGAGGCAGGGAGGGCTCACCCAGACCCCAAGAGTCAAGAGTGCCAGGGGGTCCCTGGGACCTGGCAAAGTAGGGGTGCAGCTGCCTGGAGGCTGAAGGGCCTGGAGACGACTCCCAGGGCAGAGGCCCCAACCCCAGAACACCCAGACATTCGGCTCTCTTGATTTTCTTACTGGAAATGCTGCCTGCCTTTCAGGTTTGACTTTTACTCACATCGCCTTTCTCCCTGGCCGAAACACAAGCCCCGTGAAGACGGCGGCCCGGCCACTAGCACCGTATCCCAAGCCCCAGGACAGTGCCTGGCACGCAGCAGGGGCTCAGCCAGCGTCCAGGAGGGACGGCTTGTCTGTGAGTCCCTCCTCCAGCCTCTGGACTGTGGGGCCCCCAAGAGGAGACCCAGGTCTCCAGTGTTCCGTCTGCCAGGAACAGCCCTCCACGCCTTCCACTGCCTGAAAACTGCCTCGTCCCAAGCCACATGCACACACACACACACACACACACCCCGCTGGCTCTCCCTCTTGCTGGCCCCTGCCCGTCCTCCCATGGGGCACTCGGAGACCCCCAGATAAACCATGTTGGAAGACGAGGGCGGGCTGCGGCACACCCCATGGGGGCACTGGGGCACAGTGAGCGAGGGGAGGCGGCGGCTGTGCACACTCAGGCAAAGGGCACCCTGTCTGCCCCTCACCCACTTGCTAATAGGACAGCCAAGCTGCACATCTGGGGAGCACTGCCCCATCTCGGGGTGGAGAAGGGGCTGGTGACCCCAGGTTGCTGCAGGGCCCGGCGGGCAGCGCATGTGGTGAGGGGGCGGGGGGCGCATGCCCGTGCCAAGCAGGATGCTGCCCTGCCCCGCTCATCATCGCCAGGCAGGCACGAGACGCCTTGTGATTTCCAGCACGTAAAGGCTCCCCATCTTGAAGTGCTCAAGACCGATTTTTGAAAAAAACAGCACAATACCCTGTGGTCAGAGCAGAGGGAGCTGCCAGGGATCCGGGGTGCTGCCCGCCAGTGTATGGGCTTGGGGGCTGCTGCTGCTGAGGGTGGAGGGGTCCGGGGAGCTGGGGGCGTGTGTGGGGGCCTGAACCTGCTCTGGGTCCTGTAAGGGGTGCACGTGCCTTCTGGCCTCCCCCCGGGAGAGAAGGTGACCTGTCCTTTTTCTGCTGAACAGCACTGGGGAGTCCCCTCCCAGCATCTTCCCCCCTAACAGGGAGAAGCACCACGGAAGGAACGAAGGTGGCTTCCAGCGTCGTGCACGTGCCCCGGGCACCCTCCGACTCCCAGACACTGCCAGGCGGCTCCAGGTCCTGGGCAGAGTATGGGGCGTTTTGGGGAGGGGCTCCCTCCCTCAGGCAGGCGAGTGACAGTGGCCCCTTTGGAGCCGGGAGGGGTGGGGGCGGCGGGTCAGGAGCAGAGGAAAGGGCAGGAGCTGCGGCCACGCAGGGTTGGCACAGGAGCTGGCGTGTCCTCAGCCACGTGCCCAATCCTAAGGTTCAGCCTGGGTCTCTGGTGGGAGATCCCAAGGGAGTCCCGTCTATACCAGCAGGCGCCGAGATGGCAGCCAGGACAGGACATCGCCTTCTGCACACCGTTCAAGACGCACAACCCTGTACTCCTGGAGAGGTGGGACCCCTGGGTGCTCCTCTCACCGGGAAATCCCCCTGGGGTCCCGCCTTGTCTGCTCTCTGTCCCCCTCCTGCACTGGGCTGGGGCCTGCTGGGGTGGGGACCAGAGCCATCTGGCACCCTGAACCCAGAACACACTGCCAGGGATCAGTGGCAGGACCCCTCCCAACGGTGAGGAGGGACCCTCGGCTCCGTGCTCCTCTCCCGGGGGCCCCTGCCCTGAGAGTGGAGGGGGAGGGTCTCATGGTGGGAAGCAGCTCAGGGAGGCCCCCTCTGTGCCGGGGCCCCCTCTGATGGGCAGTGCCCCCCTCTCGCGTCTGCCCTCACACGTGCCCCCGAGGCAGGGCCAGCTCACACCCACGGGGTGGCCCCATCTTCCTGGTCCCCGGTTCTCACTGAGCTGAT
>PVKY010004115.1:0-19917 GCA_004027775.1 Bradypus variegatus
ACCACATCAGCCTTTTGGTTAACAAACACAATAACAAAACAACAATCCAACAACAAAAACAATGCAGCTGCGACTCCTTTCCTTGGAGCTGACTGCCTCTTCCGGTGGAAGACCTTGTCTTCTTCAACCCCCCTGGTGACTTCATGAGGGAGCGAATATCATCATCGCTGTTTATTAGCTGGGGAAACCCAAGGTGGGGCAGCCAGAGGGGTGGGGATTCCAGCTGGGGCATGCGGCCCCCAAGGCTGTGCCTTTGACCATGCACCCAACTGCCCGGCACACAAGACCAGCAGCTGGGTCCCCGCAGACACCATGTGCCCCATCAACGCCAGCCGGGTGAGCCGGATCAAGCCCCTCCCCAGAGTGTCGCCAGAGAGCCACACCCTGTGGGACAGAAAAGTGGGAGGGCCCCCCACCAGTTAGGGAGTGCTAGTGACAAATGCTGGAAAGCTGTCACACGCTGGCCCAGTGTTACAGCCCCTTCCCTCTCTGGCCCCCTCCTCCCTGACCTCAGCCACACCAGGGATCACAGCCCTCTAGGACCTTGTCCCCAGGCCACCCGCAGCATTGTCGTCAACAAATACTGACGGAAGATCTACCAAGAGCTCGGCCCTGTGCCAGTTGCTAAAGAGATAAAGAAGCACAGACGAGGTTGCCGCTGAGGGGTCCTGGGGACAAGGCAGTGTGGGCCCCAGGGCAGCTCATGGGCTGGGCTTCAGGTGCAGCCCTCCAGCTGGGAGCAGGGAGAAGCTTCTCCGAGAAGGCAGCCTTGGCTCCCTGCCTTCCAGGGCACACAATAGCTCATCTGCTCCCCAGGCAGTCTACGGCAGAGGTGCTCAAACTTTGGAAGGTATCAGCTTCACCTGGAACACGGTACAAATGCAATAGCCCAGGCCTTCTCCTGCTTCCACAAACCTGGGCCTCCAGCTCATTCTGCTCCCCACAGAAGTCTGAGATCTACTAGGTCAGCCCTGCACCACCAAATGCCCCTCTGGCCAGACAGCTCGGAATTCAAAACCCCTGCTCACTCTCAGCCACCCCCAGGCTCCTGGCGCTCTGTCCAGCTCTGAATCTTCCAGAGCTGCTCCTACTCCTCGGGTGCCAGTGTCACTGCCCAGATAGACAGCCAAGGCCAGTTTCTCCCCACCTCTGTCAGTGGTTTACAAACTTGGTGGGACATCTGAGCCAGACTCCTGGGTCCAGCCCATGCTGGGGGTTGGGAAGGGGTCCCTGGGCAGGGAAGTTTCTTGAAATTGACCCCAAGGATCAGGAACTCTTTGGCTCCTTGGCTCCTTTCGCCTTTAGCACTTTAGAAATGTGTGTCTTTGGGAAGGGAGGGAGAGACTACCAGGGGGAGGGAGATAGAGAGGGCCAGATGGAAAAGGTTTCCTCCCGCTCAACTGATGTAGTAGAATCTTCAGAAAATGACCAGCCTTATGGAGAGTTAATTGAGTTCATTGGTGATGGTAACCAGTTCCTGCCAGAAAAGGACTAGTTCTGGTGCTGGCTTCATAGTTGTTCACAAGGGCCCTGATGGCCAGGTGAGGGCCCGCTGGTGGGAAGGAGGGGGCAAGGTCAGCAGAGGAACTGGCGAGAAGGGCAGCCTGGCCAGATCCCCTGCCTTCCTGCTCTAGCCCACAGGTGACGAGGCAGAGGCAGAGGAGTTAGAGGGGTGGGACAGGGGATGGCTAGTGGCAGGGGTTAGGAGAGAGGAAGCTCCTCCTGGAGCAGACCTGGGAGAGCAGGGGGAGGGCTCTCAGGATAGCATGAGAGGGGCAAGACTCAGACCTTGGACACTGTCACCCGGGCCCCTGTGTCCCCCCCCCTCTGCCTGCTGTTCACATTTTAAACCTCGATTGCAATACCAGGATGCCTGCCTGGACCTGCCAGCCACAGGTGTCCTGGTAGGAGCAGGGTGTTGGAGCCTTTACCTGGGCCAGTGTTGCAGAAGCCTGGGCATCCCCAGGCTGGGTGCACTGCCCTTGGTAGACACTCCTATATACTCCTATACTCTTCTGCCCTTCGGTGCCCACCAAGGGAAGTACACACACACAGAGACACACTGCAGTGCACACTGCACACTTGGCTACAGTTGCAGCTGCCCACCCACCCGCACCCTGCTGCACACACCTGCCTGTTGGCACAGAGCAATGACGTTGCCCACAAAATACCAGCAGCCACCTGCCCCGTTCCTGGGCTCACCTCCACAAAGAAAAGTGCCCAGATCTTGCTCCAGCATTTGGACTCGGTGAGGGCACTGTGAGTGGCCAGGTGGCTGCCTTTGACGGTGAGTGTGTAGTGGCACACGCCCAGGATGGTGATGCCGATGGCAAAGACCAAGACATTGTCACAGCGCAGGCACAGGAACCCTGCATGGAGGGGGGTGGGGGCAGGGTCTTTCTCCGGGTCCTGGGGATCTGGGTCCACACACCTCAGCCCTCACCCCTGGGAGCCCAGGCCCAAGTGGGCCCAACCCTGGGGCTGCCAGAGGCAGATCCTACTAAGGCCTGAGGGGGCTGGGTTGGCTGTCTCTATAGGATTGGGGATGAAGCAGCCCCATTGGCTTGCCAAGGCGGCTGGCAGAAAGCCTTGGTTTTGCTGGATTTCCCTCCTGTGCTGCAGCCAAGTGGTGATGGCGACCCCAGAGATGCTGGGGGATCCAGACCAGGAGAGTCCCAGCAGAAACTCCCACCCCTTCTGCCACCCCCTGGCCAGGGGACATCCTCCCTCTTGCCCTCCCCTCTCCCCAGCCCTCCCAGGACTCCTCTCAACTTTGCCCTTGACCGCCCTCGCCCTCCTTCCTTCCTCCAATTCTCCTCTCCTCTGGGGACAGAGGGCACGACGCTCCAAATCCAGTCTTTCGGGTTTGGGACGGGCCCCTACATCCTGGGACCTTCCCCTCCCTAGCGCCCCAGTCTGCTCCAGCGCCGGCCACTGCGGCGGAACCGACCGGGTCACCCTCTCCCGCAGCCCCGCATTGCGCCCCGGGTCACCCCGGCACCGCGCCCCTCACCGGCCGGCACAGCGAGGAGGCTGAGCGCGAGGACGGCGCAGTCCACGCCGTGGCGCTCCCACCACGAGCTCGCCCGCACCACGTCCTGGACCCGCGCCTCCAGCTCGCCCAGCAGCGCCTGGGCCCCGCGGCTCCCCGCCGGCTCCATGGGCTCCGCCGAGGATCGGATGCGCATCTGCGGTGCGCGGCGCGGCAGAGAGCGGGGGCGGGCCGGGGCGGAGTCACGCGCCGGCCGGGGACCACCCCCCGGGAGGAGGGCACCGCGCCGGACACCCGAGCGCCTCCTCCCGCGCGCCGGGACGCCTGAGGTCCGGAGCAGGTGCGCTCACCTGGCGGGGACCGACCATAACCGCCGATCCTCCGCGGGAGGAGAGGGCAGATGCAGGAGCTGGAGGTGGGGAGACCGCCCTGGGCCGAGAACGAGCCCGCGCTAGAGGGGGCGGGCTGGGGGGCGCGGAGACCCCAGTGGGGATCCCCGACCAGCCGACCTCAAACAGCTCCGTCGTCGCCTTTGCCCTGACCCTGCACCCTGCAACGATTTGTTGTAGCATTTTAATCCCCCTACCCTGAGTAGTTCTCTCAGTAGCATTTAGCAGCCTCCCCCACGTGCGTCGCCGTCCTGGTTTGCTGCCAGCTACAGACTGGACCCCCGGTGCCCGCAGCGCCTTCATTTGTCCGTTTTGCTCAAAGTGTATCTTTAGAATCCAGAACAGGGCTTGGCACCTAAACGTTTCCAAATTCATGGGGCAGAAAGTTCAAGGACTCATGCCCCTAAAAGCATGTTAGGCAGTGGGGATCCCATCTGAGTGCGGCTTGAGCACGGGTGCCCGGCACAAAGGTGGATTCTCAGCCCAGCGCTGTCCTGGGGATTTAGGGTAAGGGAGGATGGCCATGGCAAAATCCCGTCCAGAAGTCACCATTCCCAGAGGGTGGAGACACGGGCTGGGGACCCTCTGCATTGCCAAGGCCAGGGGCAAACCGCCCTCTGAGGCTTGGGGGCCAGCGCCCACCGTGGTCCCTTCCCATCAGCCGGCCTGCCCCCTTCCCCCAGCACGAGGGGAATCCCACCTCCATGTGCCTGAGGACAAGCCATTGTTCCCTGCAAACTTCCCTTTCTCCTTTTTTCTTTTTTGTTTTACTTTCCCCCAGGCTTCACCTTGAAGTCGCTTTACAGGTGGGGTCTGATGTGGTGAGGGCAGCAGCATTTTCAGCAGGAGACCCTTGGGAGGAGAGAGAGAGTGTCAGGCAATCAGGAACCCTAGTAACTTTGATTCTTTCCCGCCTTCCTTGGAATTTTCCTTCATGAATTCTTAGGAGCATCTCCTTCCAATTCCTTATAGAAGGGTGAGATTTCTTTACCAGGTCCATATTCCAAGGAGTTTATAATCTAGTAGATCAATTCTCACCATACACACACACACAGGAGCACACACCTAGGTGTGCACACATGGGCACACATAATGAGCTCACCCACTCACACAGACAGGCACATACGCTGCCTGGCTCCTGACAGTTTACTGCTGACTTTCACATATTTATAGGTTTTGTGTATTCCCCACCGAATTCTATCCCCGGAGGCCCAGAGGGATGAACTGATCCGCCCAAACACTCCATAGTTAGGAAATAGCAGAACTAGAACTCAAATCCAGGATGATTCTTCCAAATCCAATTATTGTTTGTCTACATCAGCACTTCTTAAGATGCAGAATTAGGGGGTGACTTCCCCCTTCTTATGCCACCAAGTTTTGCCTTTCTCCCTCTCAGGCATACTAGAATTTGGGGGGAGAAGATATGTATAATTTTAAAAAGCATACCTGATATAATATGAAATATTATATGTTTATAAGGGGGAAATCCCACTACTTTTATCATACACTGCCACCCCCACCTCTGATTGGCAGGGACCTTTCTGGAACCAAGTCCCTCTCCAGGCCCCAATGCCCCCTAGATATCTAAGTGGCATAGGAAGGAGGCAGGTACTGAGTGCTGAAGAGCAGAGGCAGCACGTAAGAAGAACTCAGAGGAGCCAGAATCCCTGTGGGGTGGGCTGGTTGGTTTTCTCCCTGGAGGGAGGCAGACTTGATTTGGAACAGACTTAAACCTAGGGAAGAAGAAAGGGAGCAAGGTATTCTGGGTTCTTTGAGGGAGGAGCAGAAGTAGAGTTTGGGAGATTCTTAGGGGTGTTGTGGAAGGGAGAGAACAGTTGGGACCAGGCCAGAAGATGTCATGAGAGACTGACTGAGAAGTTGAGGCTTGACCTTGCAGGCAATGGGGAGCCATAGCAGGCTTTAAAGCAGGGGAGTGACATGTGTAACGTGTAATGTAATGTTTAGGAAGGTTCTTGTGGCACAGTGGAGAAGCCACTAGAGTGAGGGAGACCAGTTTGGAGGCTGATTCAGCGCCTCCAAAAAAGAGGGTTCTAAGGTTGTAGATGGGGAAGAGGCTGTAGAAGAGGAGATGGGGAGGACAAAATAAGGAAGACTTGAATAGACAATTCACCAAAGAAGATAAAAACAACCAATAAGCCCAGGATAAGATGCTCAGCATCATCAATCTTTAGGAAAATACAGATTAAAAGCCCTAGAAGAGAGCACCTCACAGCCACCAGAAAGTCTCCAATGAACCAGACTTGGAGATTCAAAGTGTTGGTGGGGCTGCGGAGCACGTGGATACTTGTGCGGTACTGGAGAGAGGCTAACATAGTACAACCTCTTTGGAAAACAGTTTGGCCGTCTCTTGTAAAGTTAAATATCCACTTACTCTATGACCCAGGAATTCTGCCCTCCCAGGTATTTACCAAAGAGGAAGGAAAACATTTGTCCAGCAAAAACTTGTAACTGAATGATGATCACAGCCTTATTCGTAATAACCCAAACCAGAAACTGCCTAAGTGCCCATCACCTGGAGAAGCGGTAAACAAACTGTGATGCATCCCTGCAGTGGAATACTAGCCAACAGTGAAAAGGATCAGCTGATAGAGATAACATTGTTTATGAACTGATAGATGCGACAATATGCACGAATCTCACAGGGTGTGCTGAGGAAAAGACGCTTACGGGACACAAACAAGAACTTACTGTATGATTCTATTTATAGGAAGTTCAAGAGCAGGCAAAACTAATGTATATAGAGAGAATCAAATTGGTAGCTGCCTGTGGGGAGGTAGGTAATGATGATAATTGCAAAAGTGTCTGAGGAAGCTCTCTGGGGGCTGGGGGTGGGGGGTGGAAATGCGGGGTATCTCTACTCTGAGATTGTTCTCATTTGTCAAAGGTCATCGACCTGCACACTTAAAATGGGTCCATTTTATTGGATTTAAGTATACATCCAATAAAGATGATTAAAACAAAACAAAAAAGGGCAAGGAAGATTTTCTTTTAAAATGGAAAGAGCTTTGATCTACTGTACATATCTACCCAACTGAAACACAAAGACACACAGAATCACGCACAGCAGCAATATGCAAAATAGGCAAAGCTGGGGACAACTCAAAGGTCCACCAACAATAGAACAGATAAATAAAATGTGGTATTTGCATGCATGGAAAGCTATACAGCCCAAACCTAATGGTGAACTAAATAAGCAAGGCACAAAAGAGCATATGCTGTATGTTCCATTTATATAAAGTTCAGAAAAAGACACAATGAATTTATGGTGTCAGAGATTAGGATGGTGGTAACTGATCCAGAAGGGGGCCCAAGGGGGCCTTTGGGAACTGGTAATGTTTCGTTTTTTGATCTGGTGCTGATTACTCTTGAGTATATCAATTAGTGAAAATTCATCTCTTATGACGTGTGCCCTTTTCTGTGTGCAGAACATCTGTTTTATTTTCAAAATTGGATAGGTTTTTGGAGGTATAAATCATCAGGTAAGCAATGCCCATTAGTGGGGGGAAATGGAGGGGCTGACCTCTGGGTGCCCTTGATGGTGGGGGTTGGCAGCTGACCTGCTCCTGCCAGGGGCCACCAGAGCCTGGGTGACCCTCACAAACTCTTCTCCAAGCCCCTCCACCATCCTATCCTGACCTCCCAGTCCCCAGTTTCCTGCTCCTAGGATCCTGCTCACAAAGGTGAGACTGAACCGTACAAGCCTGGGGTGAAAGGCTGGGGGTGGCTGGCTGGCAGGCCTGTGCCCATCAAGGCTTGGCATCCCACCAGAGGCCCTCCAGTGGGGAGGCGATGGGTGGGCCTGGGCAGGCACCCTGACTTCAGCCCACACAAGAGGTTGCCAGCTCCTGGCAGAGCCAGCCAGGGCCCAGGGGATTACTCCTCCCAGCAACCCTCCCCTAGTCCTGCCTCTGCTCTCACCTAAACCCTCATCTGTCTGCACCAGACTCAGCATATGTGAAGAACACAGCTGGCTTTGGAGCCAGGCAGTCTTGCTAGCTGTGTGACTTTGGGTGAGTTACTCAACCTCTCTGAGCCTCAGTGTCTTCCTATACAGTTAAAAAAAAAACATTCAAATGGGTGAGACAAATAGAAATATAGGATTTAATCTTTTCTTCCTGTACCCTGGAACTGTGCCCACCCCACCTTAGAGACCTCTGCTGCAGTCTAGGGTCTAAATTGCTCAGTCCTGTCTCCAACTACTTTCCTGCTTGGGCCAGAGTGACTACTCACTGACCTCTGATTCCTGCATGGGTATTGCCCTGTCTCACCTGTACATCTTTATTCCCAGAGTCATTGTCTCCACCCCACCCCACCCCTCCCAACCAAGCCCCACCCATCCTCCAGGTTTCTGGTGACCTCAGCCACCTCCTAAGCTTTTTCCAATGTTCTTCGGTAGCTCATTCATGCAACTCATTTTACTGAGCTCATAGCATATGCCAGACACTCCAGCTTTCTGTATCCTCCCCATCCTCCCACCTCAGATCATCCACCAACAGACATAAGACCTCAGTTGTCATGCCCTGCTTGGCAATGGTCCCTCTCACACACTATGGTCTTGCCATAATGCTCAGATGGTTCCCTGCATCTGCATTGTCTGCCTGTATTAGTCAGGATAAGTGACACTAGCTGTTGTAACAAACAGCCCTAACCCCTCAGTGGCTAAACACAATGGAGGTTTATTTCTCACTCACATCACAGTCCATTATCAGCCCCTCCTTCAAGTGGTGACTTGGGAATTCAGGCTCCTTCCATCTTGTTGTGAGAAGTAAATTAAGTTTAGCTTTCACACAGGATGGGGGCAGCTTGGGGGGATGGCAGAGGGTCAAGAAGCCAAGCTGTAATTGGTGGCCAGTCCTCCTGTTTATCCACCCACTATCTTTGCAAGGTGGAGACTTGGGGTAGAGGTCCCTAAAATAGCTTCATAAGTTGTTACCAAACTAGCTCAGACTGGCTCTGCAGTTAAAGAACAAAGGAAAGAGGGGTGGAGACTTGTTTCAAATGTTCCTTGTTTCAAAAGTTTCAAGTTCCTAGGAGACATTTTCAAATGTTTCCAATTTGCCCCAGCTGCATGTTTCAAAATTAAGCCAGTTAGTTAGGCCTGTCCAATAGGCTGTAACCTCTGGAGTATCCAGCCACTGGAGAAACAGAGGAGGGACTTGCGGTTAGGCATAGGGAATAAACAGTGCTGGGTCTATTGTTCTGGCGCCAACCCTACGTTTTAGTTTTGTTTCTGTTCTTGCAAGATCATGAATGAATTATTTTCTTCTCCACAATCAGGTAAGTGTTTATTCCTTTTTAGTCTTGTGACTCCTCCATCTCCAGTGCAGGGCAGCCATGATGGCAGAGGCAGTGGAAGAGAGAACATGGAAAGGTGGTTTTTACCTCCAGATCTGGAAGCAGCTCTTGTCACTTCCATCTGCATTTCCTTAGCCAGCACCCAGGTATGTAGCCCCAGCTCAACAGCCAGGCAGGCTTGGAATTGCAGCCTTCCTGGTTGCCCAGGAAGAGGAAATAGCACAGGTGACCATCCAGCCAGTCTCCTGTGGCCACTGACACTAGCAACTTCCTGAGGGCACCTCCCTATAGCTTCCAACCTACCCGTCCCCCAGCACACTATCACATTCCCATCTGCCCCGCACAGTGCCTTGTACACAGGCAATGCTGAATATTCATTAGGGGACTGGCAGACAGTGGGGGTCTGAAGGAGAAGGTGAGCTTGGCAGAGAGACACGTCCTCACTGTTCTTCGCTTACCTGAGGCCTCACGTGGTGCTCAGTGCACAGTAGATGCTCGATGCTTGAATCAATCAGTAAACAGAGAGATGGATGCATGGAAAAATCCAGAAAGCAGGCTCAAGAAAATGGAAGGAGATGAAAGGCTTAAAAATATATTTGATGCTGGAGAAGACCTGTGAGCCTCCCCTCCACTTCACCTGAATGTGCAGGTGGGGCCTTCCTCCCCAGCCCCAAGAGCTGGGTGCCTCTGGACTGGGGAGGTGGGGGTCCAGATTACCTTGGGCTTGGCCTTCCCAGGTCCTTGGAGTTCCCCACCCTGGGGTGGCGATGATTCCTCCCTTCTGCAATTCAGATCTTTATTTGCTGGGGTTCCTCAGGGTTAATTATTGTTGTGGTTGGGGTGAGGTAGGAGGGAGCCCTGCCCTGACCCCAGGGACTGGAGGGGGCTCCCGAGAGCCAGGGATGGGGCCTGAGGACTGGCGAGCAAGGTCTGGGAGGTGAGGGGATGGCACAGGGCAGCTTGGGAAGGCACCTTCCAGGGGAATTCAACCATTTCTATGCCCTAAGCCTGGGTGCCTGCGTCTTTAACCCTTCCCAGTCTCCCAACCATTTGTGCCGTCCCTCAAATCATCAAAGCCTAGGAGGCCCAGCTCAGTGAGGCAACTGTTGTTATTCACAGGGTGGGGCTGGGCGAGCTGGGGGACAGGTGACCTGCCCAGCGGCTCAGATCCCGGCTGGCCCAGGGTGGGGATCTGCACCCCAAGCTCCCTATGTCCAGCAGGGAGGAGCACATCTACCGGGGCATCTCAGCATCATCCTCACCTCCCAGGACCCTGCCCCTGGCTGCCGCCGCCCCCCGCGGCCTCCATCCTGCCTGCCCAGGGACAAAGAGAGGTTAGTGATGGTCTGAAAGTCAGGCCCGTGAGAGAGGAGCATAAGGGGAAGGGGGCCAGCCCTGAGGCTGGGGGCACGGCTCTGCTGGGGAAAGGAAACTGGGGCCCGGGTACCTCCCCAAGTTACATAGCAGGGTATGTCCTTGAAAACCCAGAGCCCCTCCTGGAGGGGTTTTGCAGGAGTCACCTTGTTGGCACCACAGTTCCCTGCATGTGGGTGGCTCTGGGTGGGGATTGAGTTGGAAGGTTTATGGGGGGCCCGATGGGGCCAGTGCCAGGGCTGGAAGGGGAGTGAGGGCTGCGATTCCCATGCACTTGCTGGCCTACAGCCAGGGCTCTGGCCTCAGACGCACCCGGAGGCCCATCCTTGCTGTGTGACCTTAGGTAAGTAGCTTAACCTCTCTGAGCCTCTGTTTCCTGAGGGGAGATTTGGAGGCAGATGAGGGTCACTGGAGACAGCAATAAGATCATTTCTGTGGGTTTCAACCAGCTGCCATAGGGCAAGTGCTGGCCTTAGAATCATTCTCACTAATGTCATTCTTTGTGCTATTGTAGTTAGAACTTTATCATTATGTAGCATTGTTGATATTATTTCATACAAAGATATTATGGTATTGATAATGATAATTATACATTGTTTCCATTTCCCGCAAGAGAAGAGTCTGGAAATGTTCACACTCTCCACTTCCCCCGTGTGTGTGTGTGTGTGTGTGTGTGTGTGTGTGTGTGTGTGTGTGTAGGCAGCCGGGGGTGCAGGGGCATGAGGCCCCCTCCCATTCTGCCCTGTGACACTGACCAGGCTGCACAGAGGTGTGGTGGGCATGGGAGGAAGGTGTGGGACAACCCAGAGGATCAAATCTGCCTCCTGTGGATGCCCTGAGCCCTCCCCCACCCCCAGATTCCTGTCCTCCCGCACCCCAGCTGCTCCCCACCAGACCTGAGCCAAGCCCTATATACACATCTGCACAACTGGCCTACCCTGGGGTGGATAATCATCCCCATTTACAGATGGAGACTTCGAGCCCTGGAGAGACAAGGCACCTTCCCTGAAAGCAGCAGGGCTATTTGTTCAAATTGGCCCCCATAGCCCAGGGGACAGACTCCCCAGGCCCCTCGGTGCCCACAGATGTCAGAGTGCTTCTAAGTTGACCCTCCTCTCCCCATGGCCCCACCTCACCCCCAGGGCTCTGGACCCAGCAAGCCAGTCACCCAGAAGGAGCCTCATGGGAACCCCGGTGCAGGGCGAGGGAGGTGGTGAGGGGAGCTTTGTCCTTCCAGTCCGAAGGAGTGGGGGCCCTAAAAACAGATAATGGGCAGGAGGGTAGGCTAAAATAGACTCCAGACCAAGTCACAGAGGCCTTGCCCTCACACACTCTCACAAACACACACACACTCATACACACTCAATACACTACATACAAACACTTGCACACACACACATACACACGCATACACACAGTACAATACACACAAGCACACACATATACACACTCATACACATTCACTCACACACCTACATATGTACTCACACACACTCATGTTCACACACACACACACTCAATACAATACATACCAACATACACTTGCAGACATACACACATACACATGCACACATACACACTTGCACATATACTATCATACACACAGTGCATTCACACATACACTGTCATACACACACTCAGTACAATACATACAAACATACTCACTTATACATATGCACACTCATGCACATTCACTCACACCTACATATATACTCACACACACCCATATACTCATGCTCACACACATACACTTACGCTCACACACACCTCTCTTCTGGGCCCCACTATGCCCACCCCCCCCACACACGTATACTCATCAGTGTCCTCACCCAGTGACCTGAGCCCACGTCTCTCACACCTAGAGAAGCATGCACAGGCACTCAGGAGCACATCCAAGCCCCACTGGCAGACACAGAGGCTGAGCTGGAGGTGTGCAAGGATGAAGGAGGGGGAGGCAGCAAGTCCCACCCAGCCCCCTGCCTCACCTCCCCGGGTCCTGTCAGCTGAGCGCCTGTCCTGGACTGGAAGCCCCCAGCTCAGGGGATGAGGCTGCGGGGCCCATGTGTCAGGGTAGAGCCTACAGGGGTGACTCAGGAAACAGGGTGGAGGAAGGCTGGGGGAAGCCATGGAAAGAGCCAGAGTTTTGAGACCTGGGTGAGAATCCCACAGGCTGAGGCTTCTGCACTCAGAGGCTTGGAGAAATTACTGCAGCCACCTGGCCTCAGTTTTCTTGCCTGTGGAATGGGGCAGTGATCCCATTCTCGTGGGCTTGCTGTGCCTGGCAGGCGGAAGGTGCTATATACCCATGCTGAGAAGGCAACAGTGAGAATGGACCAGACTAGGATCCTGGCGTCGCCACTTCCCAGCAGCTCATTTGACCCCCCTGAGCCTCAGCTGCTGCATCTATAAAATGGGACTAATAAATAGTGCCTTCCTGCCCTGGCCACCTCAGAGGACTGCTGCAGCCTGCAAGAGACTATGCTGTGAGGGATGGATGGGGGGTGGGGTCAGGGGCGGGACTCGACCAGCAGTCGCTGCTGCCCCCAGCCCCTCGACATCTCCTCCATCTCCGAGAGGGAGAGAGTAGAAGACGGAGAGTGGGGCAGGGAAAAGGCGGGCCCTCTGGGTGAGACGAAATGCTGCTGCCGGCCTCAGTCCCCACCTCAGCAGGCTCGAGGCACAAAGCTTTCACTCTCCCAATCTCACCCCCATTATCCCACCCAGTGACCTCAAGACCCATCCTGTCCTCTCCCAGCCCAGTCACCCAGGGAGGGCAGGCGCTGTGGGTCATGCCACGTATGTGTCTGGGCTGCTGAAGCTGCCAGCATGCCCCTTCCCTGCCTCAGACTGACCCTGGCACCTGCCCAGGACACAGGCTTCCCCAGGTCAAGGGGACCCAAGGTCAAAGACAATGCCCAGCCAAGAGGACAGGCACGTGGGGAGTGGTCCAGTACTGTGGTTAGGCAGGCGGGGGTTTCCAGAGCACCAAAATCTGCTTTGAGGCCTGGTCCATCCACCTAATGGTTCTATGACCTTGGGCAAGTCATTTCACTGCTCAGAGCCTCCATTTTCCCACCTGTAAAATGGGGCTAATGGTGCACCTGTAGTACTTGCTTTATACGGTTGTGGTTTTATTGTGAGGATTAAGTGTATATGAAGGGTCTAAAAACATGTCTGCCAGTTTATTAGCACTCGGTAACTGACAGTAAACACTTGAAGGCTCACCCCTGGGGCGAGCCCAAGGGACCCAGTCTAGGAGGCTGAAAGCCTGAGTCATCCATCCTGGTTGTGGGATCTCAGTAATGTCACATCACCTCCCTGACACTCCATTTCTGCATCTATGAGGTGGGGCAAAAAAAACCTCCTCGCCTGCCTAGCTCACAGTAGGGGAAAGCTTTCCATAAACTCTCAAATTCAGAGAGGGGTGTGATGGAGTCTCAAAGGACAGTGGGCCTGTGACTCTTCCCTAGAAAAGATGTCCAGCTCCCTGGGGACCCCGGGACCAGCTCTGGCCTCCCAGCCTCCTCCCACTGGGCCTTGGCAGGCCAAGCTGACCCTGAGCTCCCTTCCTCAGCCACTGGCTGCATTGTCAACGCACCCTGCTGGTCAAACGGGGATGCCTCCAGTGACGTCTGGCGGGGGTGTGGGGTGGCGTGATCTCTCCTAGAACTGGATCATGTACCAAATACCAGGCAGTGTGCTGAGTGCTTTATGCACATTATCATTTCACCCTCCTGATAACCTATGGGGTTACTATGATTATTAAAATTCCCATTGACACATAAGGAAACAGACTCAGAGAGGCTGGGTAATTTACCCAAGGCCACACAGCTGGGAAGGGGCAGAACCACTTTGCTGTCCTAGTCTGGCTGCACCCCTGCCCCCAGATCCCACCTCCTCCCATACAGAGATACACAGGCACACACTGCAGGGGGACAGGGTGCTGGGCCATCTGAGGCTGCTGTCACATGGGGACAGGAGGCAGCCAGCACCATGGGAGATCTCGGGAGGCCTGGCTTCTGGTGCTGCTTTGCCCATTTGCCAGCTTTGGGCCTCCTTCCCCTTTCAGGCCTCAGTTTCCTCATCTGTAGCATGACAGGGTTGGGCCATGTACCATGGAGGCCCTTCCGGCCACCCCTGTCTCCACCAGCTCGGTGATCCCATTCATGATGCATTAACTGCCCAGATGTCTAACCAAAGCTTCTTAACCCCATGAGCTTCCTGGAATTACGAGCAAAATTGTATATGACTGTGTGTGTGCCCTTTGTGCATTTTTCTCGGGAAAGTGTCCATATTACGATCAGATTCTAATACCCCTAAGTTTAAGAACTATTGATTATTCTCAACTTTTAGAATTTCCCTTACCTCGATCTCAGTCTTTAGGGGAGTTAGTCAAGGATGAGCTTTATTGTGTAAAATTATTCTTCCCTTTGCTTGGGCTCACTGTCCCCTCAGGCTTCCTGGAGTCGCACCCTTTGCTTCTGGCGCCCCAGGCTCCCACCTTCAAGCTACGTCGGAGACCCCCAACCCCGTGGCCCCTGGCTGGTCTCAGCCTCCAGCTGCAGCTCCAGGCTGCTGTCCTGCCATCACTGCAAGTCCTTTTCCCCATGTCCATCCCTGGACCAACGCGAAGACCAATGGGTCTTTCGTGAGGTAGGTGCAGGGACCAGGGTGGCCAGCAGGGGTCTCAGGGCAGACGCACCCAAGGAGCAGCTAAGGCAGAATCACGTGTCTTCTTGGCAGCCCTTGGCCGGCTGGCGGTAAGGAAAGCATGATGGGAGCAGCTGGGAGCCGGTGTTCTAGGTGTGATCCTGCTTGGCCCCGCTGTGGGCCTCGATTTTTCCATCTGTGAAATGGAGGGAGGTGGCCAAGAACACCTAGATGGTTGCCAGGCAACCTTTCTGTGCCAACATCCTCTGAACCTTCCTGATGCTGAGGCAGGGGGCTGGCTGTCTTGAACTCTTCATGGCAGAAACATTGGCCCAACATCCTTTTGATCAAAACAGAGTGTCTCTGGGGCCCCTTCCCAATCTTGACGGAGAAAACCGAGTCCATCATCCATTAGCCTAGGGAGGAGCCTTACCTCTGGGAGCGAGGGGCTTTCTGAGTCATATTGTCCGAAGAGTTTCTGGGTTTAGGGTACTAGTGAGGGAAATGGAGACCCCACTGGAGGCTGCTGAGGCAGGCTGGTGCCATGGACCCAGGGCCTGGATGAGGGGGCCACAGCCTCTGGGGATACCGTGGCCTGGGTCTTTGGGTGGGAAGGGAGAGAGTGTGACCTGCCCTTGGCAGCTGCAGGCCCTGAGAACAGGGCTAGAGCCTGGGCCTTCCTCCCTGCTTGACTGCCAGGGACTCTCCTGGTCCCATCCCTCTGAGCCCTCCCTCTCCAACAATTCCTATTTCAGGGAGGTGGGACAGTCCTTCAGAGATGCACGGGGGTGGGAGTGGGGTGGGGGGGTCATGGGTTGTGTCCAGCATCCATCCCAGGCTCCAGGACCCCCCTCCCAGGGTATCAGGGCCCCCTCCAAGGAACAGGGCCAAGTGCCCACATGCACAGAGAAGACTCTCTCCCACCTCCACCCTCTAGCTCTCTTTACCCTGCCCCTCTTCCACCTGCAAGGGATTAAAGCACAAGACACAGGCAAGACAACGAGCTAGAACATTCTCTACAAAAGTTATAATGAGGTTGAGGGAAGTCACTGTGGAAGGCCCTGCAGAGCCCCCACCCCCACCCCCAGCACAGGGAGAACTGGAGGGGCTGATGCAGTAAATGAATGGGGTGCAGTAGAGAAAGGGCAGCACCTGGGGCTCCCAGGAAGACAAGTCGGCACTTGGGGTGGCCCTAGGCCCAGAGAACAGGAGGAAGGGCTGGGGTGGGCTCAGCGTCTCAGTGGCAGGCAGCCAAGCCCTCAGGACCCCCGCAGTGGGGAGCAGGGACCGCCCCCTCCCCCACCCCAACTCTGGGTGTGTGTGGATGGGAGGGCAAGGCCCCCACCCCCCGTGGACCCCTCCCAGAGGCCCCCTTCACAGATAGGCCAGGGGAAGCCTGCAGTGTTCTTTAGGGGTTCTCTTTCCTCTACCCTCATAGGGACCTGGGAGGGGCTGGGAGCTGCCCAATGGGAGGTGCTTTCCAAGCAGATGGACAGGAATGGGGGGTCGCTGCCAAAGGGGGGCCAAGACTGCGGGGTATATATATGTGCACACACATGTGTGTGAGTTCCTGAGTGCTTCTCCCACATCAATGGCCTTGGCTTGGTCTGTCTGGAGAGCTCTGAGGGCACATGCCTGTCCCCCCAGACTCACCACCATCACAGAGCAGGGACACACGGTGAGCTCTGGCTTGCCCACCACCCATGTGGTCCTGGGACCCGGGGACAGCCATCAGCTTAGATTACCCACACCCCCAGGCCCCTCCAACATCCACGTGGCAGGACTCGCCCACACGAGGCTGACACCTAGCTACGCCCTGCGTCGGTGCCTGTACCAGGCCGGGTGACCCAAGACAGCTGGCAGGTGCCTTTCTCTAGCCCAGAACAAGCTGCCAAGGCCTGGGGATGCAATACTGCAGCCTGCTGCTCTAGCACCTTGCCCCTCTGACCTGGTGCCCAGGAGGGGTGCTGGGAGGGGGACATCCTGGCACTTCAGCTCCCCAGCCGAGGCCGGTGGGTAAGGAAGAAGGGGGCTGGCCAGGCTCGGGGACAGGGTGGGGACTGCAAGTCAGGGCATTTGGCTGAAGAGGCTGGCCTGGGACAGTCCCCTTTGGGGTGTATATGTGTGGGGAGGGGCTGGGGGGAAGGCACCCCAAGCTCTTTCCATCATACAAGTGTAGGAAGGAAGCGAGTCTCCAACTTGAGCTCAGGAGAGAGCAGGACCCTCTGATGAGGTGGGGGGGTGGGACACTGGCGCCTGAGACAGACAGTGCCCCACCCCCACTCCCAGCCGGCTCTGACCCTGTCATCTAATCCTTGGGGACTCCGATCCACTTGTCCCTTTTGGCCGCTTAGATGGGGGCGGCTCGGAGCTCTCAGAGCCCTCAGATGGCCCCAGGCCCCACCCTCTCCTTCAAGGCATAGTCAGGCTTTGGGGGGAGATGATGCAGGCAGTCTTCGTTCAGGGGGTCTTCGCTCAGGGGAGGGGACACTCGAGGCTGCAGGGCTGGCTACTGTGAGGACCTTGCAGCCCACCTTGGGTTGTGGCAACTTGCAATTTGTTTTGGTCTGGGGAGAGTAGCTCCTGGTTACCTGTGGAAAAGAGACGACAGGAACAGAGGCCTCAGGTGAGGGCGCCCACCAAACCAGGACCAGACACCTTAACGACCTAGCCTTGCCCTCTCTGGGCCGGCTGGCCAGCCTGGGGGCGCCATCCCCATTCTCCCGACTCTAAACCAGACCGCCTCCCCACACCCACCCCTGCCCCAGCACCCAGGGCAGGGCCTCAGATCTACCAAAACAGGCGGCAATATCTGCTGGGCTTTGTGGGAAGCTGTGAGGAAGAGGTCAGACGGGGACATGCCATCGGCCGTGGGCTCCCTCTGATGGCCCTTTCAAAATGGCGTCTGCCCTCTAAGGCCCCAGATGGCCCCACTGGGAAAAGAAAGCACATCCCTGACTGCAGGATTCAGGGACTAACAGGTAAAATATCTGCCACATTGGCTTGAGCCTTCGGGGGCTCCTCCTGGCAGCCACAGCCCACAGCCCCAGGAAGCACCTTGTCCTCAGGCCCTAGAGCCACTCAGAACAGGGATCTGTCCCGGCTCCTTTGGGCAGGTTACTCTCATCCTCTGAGCCTCCTCTTCCTCACCCATAAAAGTCTACCTCCCACGGAAGGATTAAGTTGGGGAGGATTAAGTGAGATGTGCAAGGGCCTAGCCCCCTACCTGGGAGATGGGGGACTCAGAGCATCCTGGAGGCGAGTCCTGTGGCTCCTCCAGGCTAAGACACCCATTTTGCCACATTTCCGTATCTCCAAAATCGAGGTACCTTTTATATTAGCTGTGATAAGAAAGCCTCCTGTCATAATTAAATTGGCAGATTATTTTTCTGATTCGGTGGTAAAGAAAACAGTGGGGTGCCTTGCAACTGATGGCGACTTAGATTTTATGACGTATGGTATCCTACCCCCCTCACCCCTGAAAAAGCAGATGCTCTGCCCGGGGCCCTCCAACCTCCCGGCCCTCCCCAGCCCCAGCCACAAGGCCGCCGGCACTCACAGCTCCGTGTCCTCCATGGCTGGCGGGCGCTCAAGCGCCTGCCGCCGCCTCCGCACGGCCCCCAAGATCTTCTTGCGCGGCCCCAGGGGGATGCTGATGCCGCGGAGGTCGAGGTCGGAGCACAGCATCAGCGCCTCCAGGTCGATCTTCTCCTGCCGCAAGAGGGCGGCCACTTCCTCCATGTGCAGCGAGGCCAGGAAGGTGTCCAGCGGGCTCGTCTCCGGCTCCAGGTCCTCATCCAGGCCCAAGTCCAGCTCGTCCCAGGGCAGTTCCTCCCCGCAGCTGCGGTCCTGCAGGCTGTTGGCACTGCCCAGGCTGTCGTCGTCCAGGCTAGGAGAGCTCTGCAGCCGACTCCGCAGCGGGCCCGCTCCCTCGGGTCCCCGGTCCTCGCGGCCCAGTCCGTGCAGCCCGCTGCTCAAGTAGTTCCTGCGGAATACCATGGTGCCCAGGCCGGGGCGCGTAAACAAGGAGTCATGGCCCGAGTCGGTGCTGACCTCCGAGTGGGCTGGCTCGGCCGCCAGCGTGGCACGGGAGATGCTGTCATCGTCTGAGAGGAACATGTCCCGGAGTGGGGAGCGGCCCCACTCCTTGGGGTTGGCGTAGGTGCCCTGACGCACGAACATCACGTCGCTGCCCAGCTGCAGCCCCGAGAGCGAGCGCACGCTCTTGCGGCCGTCCTCGGTGACCTTGAAGGTGCCCTCGCTGCCCTGCTTGCGCCGCTCCAGCTTCCGCTGGATCTTGGTCTTGCCCCTGGCAGTGCCGTGCAGTGTAGCCTGAGAGTAGGGCAGGTTGCTGCCCAGAGCCAGGTGCTGCAGCCGGCGGCTCAGGGTGCTGGACGTGAGGCTGGAGAAGCTGAGCGTGTCAGAGCGCTCGGCCAACTCACGCCGGTAGCGCCGCTCCATGCGCTGGTGGTGCTTGCGCTGCAGCTTGGCGCACTCGCGCACGCGCCGCTCCGCCTCGCGGAAGGCCTTGTCCTTCAGCTTGGCCACCAGCCGGGGGTTGAGGCTGCTCTGCTTGGCGGCCACCGAGTCCAGGCAGCGCACGCACTCCATGTGGCCCTTCCTGGCCGCCATGTCCAGCGGCGTGTGGTAGTCGTTGTCCAGGCACCAGATGTTGGCCCCGAAGGACACCAGGAAGGACAGGCAGTGCAGGTGGCCATTGGAGGCTGCCAGGTGCAAGGGCGTGTTGCCCCAGATGTCGCACTTGTCCGGGTCACCCCTGCAAGGGAGGACACGTGGGACGGGGTGAGGCGAGTTGAGGGGCGGGCGGCCCGCAGGGGCTCCCAGGCTTGCCAGGCTTCCTTTCCCACGGCCACCCCAAGCCCCAAAGGGCCGTGGGCCCGAGACCTCTCCTCTCACTCGCAGGAATACGCTAGCCTGCGCCACCGGACCCACCCGGGCTGAGCCTGCGGGAGAAACCCCGCCCCAGAGACCCAGGAGGTGGGGCTACGGGGAAGGCGTGGCCAGGGCGGGGCCTGCCCCAAGATAACTGAGGGCTGGGAATCTCAGGGGATAAATATTTGATGCCCAGAGAGAAAGGAGTGAATTATTCATGGAGCCCGGCGGGGAGCTGGCCCCGGGAGGTGGTGGGCCAGGGCCGAGTCTGGGTCCCCAGGCAAGCGTGGGGGTGAGTGTGGC
>PVKY010004116.1:0-19913 GCA_004027775.1 Bradypus variegatus
AGTGCCAGACCCCCCAGTACCCCCCAACACCTCCCCACAGTGCCAGTCAGTCCCCCCAGATGCCCCAGCACCTCATCTACAATGTCCCCGTTCTCGGCGTGCACTTGGGCCACGGCTCCCAGGTCTCGGATGATGCCGAAAATCTCATACATCTGGGGAGGGGGCGGCCGGGTCCGTGTGGGCTGCGCTTGCTCCCGGCAGCAGCGGCGGCCCCCCACGCTCTCCCACCCCTTCCCAGCGCCGCCCTCACCTGGCTGTCAGTGCACTGGCATCTGTCCTTGTACGCCATGTAGACCAGGAAGGAGTTCACGCCTACAGGAGAGGCAGAGGCTTGGCGACCACGGGGACACCCCAGCGGCCTCTCCCACGGTACCTGACAAGCTGGTGGGGCGGCCCTGTGAGCACCACCCCCTGCTATGGGGAGCATCCTCCCACCGTGAGCACCGTCCTCCCCAGTGTGGACCTCATCCCCCCACTGACAAGCCAGGAACTGCAACGGGAGTTGGTGGCCCCCCCAGTCCCGCCTCGGGCTCCAGCTCAGGCTCTGGCTCAGGGTCCACAGTGTCCAGCCAGCCCCACACCCCACCTCCACCTGGAAGGGGTGGGGCGCACGGCGCTTCGGGCTCGCTGCCTGATTTCTCAGCCATCTGCAGTAACGTGGCCCAGAGCGGGGAGTGCTGGGGTGACCCTAGCTTTGGCTGTCTGGTGGGACACCTCCCTGTGGGGGCTCTGAGTCCCAGCCCCACTCAGGGACATCAGAGGGGAGCCTGGGTGGGCCTGGGCCTGGCTGGGCAATGGAAGGGCAGAAGGAAGGGACTGGGCCTCCTGAGTCATGCTGAGGCAAGCTACGGGGAAACTGAGTTGCCCCCAGCACACAAGCCATGTCCCAGTGACGACGTGCACACAACTGGGTGTTCCCAGCCCGGGAGGAGCTGATGGAGGCTGCAGGTCAGGGTGCCTGGGACGGCGGACAGCAGACCTGGAGCTGACAACCCAGGAGGGACACCCAGCCCACCCCTGGCCCAGCAGGCACCTGGCTTCGATTTGTGTTGAGAAAGAATCCCCCGGCCGCCCATGCCAGATGAGAGAACAACCCAGGGCTGGCAAAGCTGCTGCCCAGAGGCCAAAAGCCCACCCCCCAGCCCCCACCAGGCTCCAGGAAACGGCCTTCACAGAGTGCCCCTGCCCTTCAGGTCTGCAGGGGGCCGCAAGGCATCGCCATGGGGGAGGGGTGGAGCCCCTCTGGCCCCCTCAGCCCCCTGTGGCCTCCGTCCATCCTGCCAGCCCCACGCGGCCCTCACCCTGCCCTGCCCCTCGAGGATCTGAGCCTCGGGCCTGACTAATGTCCAATTACAAGAAACCAGTGTCAACAATTATCTAACTTTTGCCCAACTCACTGTAAAACTTCAATGTGGTTTTAATGACAGAACTGTTTTATGAAAAAAATTAAACCTTTTTTACGGGTGGTCTGTTTCAGCAGAGGTAGTCAAAGGGTGATAGGTTTTAAGTGAAAGGCTCTTGGAAGGCTGGGAACATGCAACCCTGCTTTTCCTCCGGCCTGGGTAGTTTGTCCAAGAAACAGAGACAAGCCACGGGCAGGTACTTTCAGTCGCCTCCTCCTCTAAGAAGACTAACAGGATGTGCAAATCCAGGGTTAATCCACAGCCTCTCTGTCTGGCTTCTCTGAAAGCGGAACGGACCTTCGAATGACTCTTGCAGATTTACCCAGTCCCAGGTCCCCTGCTCTGTGGTCAGGGTGCACTAGGGGCCAGCTCGAGGCCCTTCCCACCCTGCGGCCCTGCAGCCGCCGGAGCCACCACTCACCCCTGTCCTTGGCCAGGGCCTCGAGCTCCTCCTCGATGCTCTCGTGCCAGCGGGGAATGTCCACGTGCAGCGAGTAGTCGCAGCAGGCCAGGCTGTCCGCTCGCTCCCGCCACTGCTCATAGGCCGCCAGCAGGCTCACGCCCACCTCGGGGAACACGTGGTCCACTGTGGGGGCAGCGCAGTCAGCCGAGCTCTGGCACCGCCCCGGCCACTGGGTACCCCCCACCTCCAGGGGGAACTGGTCTCATTTCCCCCGGCATCGCAGACACCCTTGAGGAAGCCGTGGGGAGACACTGGTTTCTCAAGCGGCTCCAATTCTGCAAGGCCCAGCTCCATCGGGCTGTTCAGCCCACATTCCCTGGGACCCTCTGAGTGGACTAGCAGGAGGGGGAGAAGGAAAAAGTCTGGTTCAAACCCCCCCATGCCAGTTTGGATGAGTGTCTTCCCAGGGGGGAGCTGGCAGCAAAGGGCCTTGGCCCAGGAGGCTGGATGGGACGCTGGTGGCACTGTCCGTGGCACTGCCCACGTGGCTCTGCTCTGGGCCGTGGTGCCCTGGGGCCTTCACCCACACGTCCCATCCCGACAGCTACAAGCATCTCCCTGAGGACCCTGGGAAACACCGGCCCCCATGCATGTATCCGAGGTCCACACACTGCTAGGCAGCCTCCCGGGTGCCCTGGGGCCTTCAGACAGGCAGGGGCACCACCCCAGGGATACAGGCAATTGTGCGTTCACCCAACACGCCCCTCCCAAGCGGCCCCCTGAGCCTCCCGTCCGCTCAGGTCATGACCCAGGACCCCAGGGAGGTGGAAGCCCTGCCCTCCCTGCAGGCCAGCACAGCTCCAGTCCGGGCTGGACAAGCGAGGAAGGCCGACGGCGGCACGGAGCCAGCCTCACGCCTGCCCACGGTTCTGTCTTCACGGACACTCCTGGGAGGTGTCACCCTCGGCTGTCCTGGACCTCAGAGCCCCCACGGGGCCAGCAAGAACTGCGGCTTGCCTGAAACAACCAGTCTCCTTCATCACTGGTTTTAATTCACCAAACCACCCTGTCGTTTGGCGATGACCTGAGCCTCAGAGCTCCCTCACCGCTGGCAGCCACGGCAGCACCGAAAGCATCCAGTGGTGCCGGGGCCTCTCCAGCAAGGCGTGTGGTAGCTCAGCCCCTCCTCACCTCCAGCCGCTAAGGAGGCACCGTTCCTCCTCCTACTTCGCAGGTTAGAGGACAGTGACTTACGAGAGTTAGCTGAGGATTCTTTAGTCACTTGGCCAGAAAATGGCGGTGACGAGGTTAAATCAGATTCGCTCGCCACGGTCTCGATCACGCACAGCAAACGGGCAGGCATGGAGCTGGGCTTTGGTTTCCAGTCCCAGCTCCTGACCTGACGCCTGGACGTTCACGGGGAACAGGCAACTCCACACCCCAAAAAGCACCAGAGTCTTTGCCTGCAACAGGGGCTCCTGCGCTGACCGCAGAGGGTTTCACGAGAGCGCGTGAACCAAAGCACAACGAGAATAAACCTCATGCCTGGCAGGGTCAGCGGTAAAGCCACTTACCACTGGCGTTCATGTTGATACTAACTACTATTTTTCTCATCCTTTATCTGAAAACAGAGGTTCCATCTCTACTCCCGACACAAGCCGGAACTTTCTGGAAATCAAGCTGCAGCAGTGTGTTTCAAGGTCAAGCATGAGTCAGACATCTCGGACACCACCACCCCATCCTTGTCCAAGGTGCCTGGGTTTCCCAGGCCCCAGCCCTGCCCAGCTGCGAGTTTCCCAGGAGACACCCACTAGGCCAGCTCCAGTTCGCTTCCACAGCAATGCGGGGGCATCCCTGGAGCGGGCCAGGGCAAGCGCATCCCAGGGTGAGCAACGGGGATAAGGAAAGGGAGGTTAAGCTTTCCCCCGATCAAGACACAATACAGGAAAGCAGGACTGAGAAAGCCAGCGCTACGGAAACGTCTCCCTGCGACACGCAAACCAGCCAAGGGCCCAGGGGAGGGCAGAAGGCGGCCCCGGTGCTCACTTATCGTGGTGGTCCCTCCCGCCAACGCCGCCTTGGTGCCCTGGAAGAAGTCGTCGGCTGGGGCCATGCCCAGCGCGGGCGCCTGCAGCCGGGTATGCACGTCGATGCCGCCGGGCAGGACCAACAGGCCGTGGGCATCGATTGTTCTGATGCCCCCGGGGACGATGAGGTTTTCCCCGATCTGCCTGGAAGTGACAAGGAGAGACCCGCTGGTGACGACAGGCCCGGAGCACACCTAAGTGGGCTCCTCTGCCAACGCTGGGGCCTTTCTGGGAGGGGCGGGCCTGGCTCCTGGCCCTGAGCAAAAGGGCAACATGGCCGACAGTGCTCACCTGGAAACGGCCAACGAGAGCAAAGTGGGCCACTCAGTGGCTCAAGACGGTCAACGCTGAGGACACAGCCCTGAGCAAGGGTGGCCCCCTTTGGTTGCCGCTAAAGTCTATGCTTGCCGCTTGCTTGACCGCACGCTGGAGCTGCTTGGCAGACTCAAGCAGAGGAGCCAGTGGGGGTGCTGGCTAAGTCCCTACTGTGTGCCCAGCCCTGCACGAGGCTCTGGGGTGGACACAGAGAACAATGGGACCCGAAGTCCTGCTCCCTGAGAACTATGATCTAAGTGACGAGATGCCAGGCTACCCGGGGTAACAGTTGACCGTTTCCAGGGAATGGGGTTTTGGAGAAGGAAAGAAACATCTACATGAATTTGATGCAGATGGCACCTGCCTGGGTAATGTGCAGGCGATGTATACAGGTTGTTTTGGGCAGAAACTCACTTTATCAAACCATCTTCCACGTACAAGTCAGCATAAAACGACTGGTCATCATTCACGATCTTCCCTCCTCTGACCAGAAGGCGGTCACTCTATTGGAAATTTAAAAATTTGAGAATTTTCCTCCAAACTGAGATACTCAACAAACACCTGCACTGCGACCTTTTCCTCTGGGGCTGTGGATGAAATGTTAGGAGAGAGTTAGTAGGCATAAAAGCCAACCCAGGCCTGCCACACTCACCGACCCTCAAGAACAGGACCCCAGAGGGGCCCACAGGCAGCTGCTGCCCGGGCGCCCCCCCAGCCCCCACACCGGGCAAAGGGGGTACAGGGCAACTGCATCTCACGTTGCCAAAACCAAGCTGGCGTGGGTGAAAGGGGTCCAGTGGAACAGATTCTGTACCCCCAAGTGTATCATTTTACTCAAAAAGCCGAGCCTGAGGGAAGAGGGCCCAGGCTGTTCTCAGGAGACTCCCAGCCCCTTGTGTGGACTCAGAGGCCCTTATTTCCTGCTGCCCCGTTTCAACCGCCGGAGGAGGCTGGGAGTGGACGGGTCACTGAGGGTCCACGAAGGTGCCAGGCTCCGCTCTCGAGGTGGGGTTCAGAGCAGCACCCCAACAGGCACGGGTCCTACCCCAGGGAGACTGCAGGCCAGGGGGAAGGAGAGACACGCTCAGAGGTCATCAGGGACCATGACAAATGTCGAGTGTGGGGAGGGTGCCAGGGAGGGGCCGCCTCAGGGACGGAGAAGGGCCTCTCCGAGGAGGGGACGCTGGAGGTTCCAGGCTCCGGAGGTGAGCGCAAGCTCGAGTTGACAGATGACACAGGAGACCGCAGGGCTGGGACTCTGGAGGGGCAGGGAGAGGCAGAGGCGAGGCCCAGAGCTGGGCAGGGCTGGGATGTCCTGGCAGGGTTGTCGGTGGGCAGCCATGGGGGACCCCAAGCAGGGTTCTAAGCATCGCTTGGTTGATATTCCAAAGCGACTGCACTGGCTGCTGTGCACAGAGCAGATGATGGTATTTGACAGCAAAAACAGGGCCACAGTTCAGGCGCTTTCTGAGGTTGTTCCAGTGAGAGATGATGGGGCCATGGACCAGGACTGTGGGGGATGGGGGAGAGGGGGAGTCCAGAGGCACTGGGGGGTCAAGTGGGAAGGGCTTGCTGGTGAGGTCCGGGGTGGGGGGCAGGGGAGAGATCAACGTGACACCCAAAGTTTTGGTGCTGCCTGCAGGCTCCCCGGTGGGTGAACGCAGAGGGTCCTGAGGACGAGTGTCTGTGGGTGAGGCCAGCTCTCCCTGGGAGTGGTGGGGAACGCAGTGCTCAGCGGCCATAAAGCCACGTGGGACCACTTCTGACCACAACAGCAGGTGGTCAGGAAGGCAGGCCTCAGGCAGGGGGTGGGGTGGCCTCGTGTGCACCCAGGGGCAGCAACAGGACTCCATGGAAAAGGAGGGGAGGAGAGCCACCCAAGGGGGAAGGGGCAGAGCAGGGAGTAGAGGGCAGATTTGCGTCAACAGTCTCTGCCGTTCTGCTTGAGCCTCCGTGCCACCCTATGAACTGACCGCGGCAGAAGTGACTGCTTCTTACAGGGAGGTCCGGCCACTGGCCCAGGTACCCGGCGTGCCACCCCCAGGCCTGGTCAGCACCCCAGACACGGTCTCCCAGCTCTTCACATCATCTGATGCCAAGAGAATCACATCTGGCAGAGCCGTGAGAACTCCAAGAGGTACTGAGATGATAAGTCCGTGACTATTCACTACTCTTAATGGTGTCTGGACTGAATTTTCAGAATTCCATTAATTAAATGTAAATTATTCACCACCACAGCCCAAGGGGTGGCCAAACGGCCTGCGGGCCACGTCTAGCCCACTGCCTGTTTCTATACAGCACAGAGCTAAGACTGGTTGGATGAAAAACAAAAGAATATTTTATGACTTGTGAAAATTACCTGAAAATCACATTTCAGCGTCCCTAGACGAAGCTGCACTGGCACAGCTGACAGCCACCTGCGACGGCTTCCCTGGCCGAGGCGAGTGGCTGCGGCAGGGCCCGGACGGCGGCAAAGCTGAAAACCCTTCCCCTATGGCCCATTGGGACCCCTGGTCTACAACAGTGCCCCTTCCCTCTCCATCTCCTACACCCCCACCCCCGGGGACCCTCATCTCCCTCCCCAGGGAGGAGAGGCTCTGGCCGGGGTCCCGCCTGCTGCCCCTGGCACCAGTCACTGTTTCCAGGCACATGGACTCGGCCTCTGGGAACCTTCCAGGCTTTGGAACCAGGAGGGAATCGCAGCTGGTGGGGGGGTGAATGGAAACACTAGAAACCAGCAGCGGGGGAGGTCGGCCGGTCCCGGGCTCTGGGCGGAAACAAAGCCGCCCGCGTCGGGTCGCGGGAGAGCGGAGCAGCTGCGGGCAGGCCCCTGGCTCCGCGCAGACGGTCGGGGGAGCAGGTCTCGGACCCAACCCTCCTGGGTCTGTGGGGAGGACGCCCCGGGAACCCCGCTCGGCCGGAGGCGGCCCGACCCGGGCACTGTGGCTGGTTCGTCCCCCCAGAATCCTCCGGGGGAAGGAGCCCCCCGCCCCTCCCAGGCCGGTCACCGCCTTTCGGGGTCCGGCGCCCCCTCCCTCGGCAAAGGTCAGCCCTCGGCAAAGGAGGCACCGGTGCGCGTGGGTGTTGGGAGCGCCTCCCCCGAGGGCGCGCGATCAGAAGCCAGGGGCGCCCTTCCCCGCCGGCTCCCGGACACTCTGAGCCCCGGCTTCGCGGAGAGGCTCGGGGCCGAGCGGCCCGGCTCCATTGCTTTGTTTCGGACAAAGAGCGGCCGAGAGGGCGGCCCGCGGGTGCGCCGGGGCCCGGCCGGCCGAGCTAACAAAGGGCCGAGGCGCCGCCGGCGGGGGGTTTCCGCGGGGAGGGTGGGCGCTTCTCTCGCGGAGCGGCTCTGCTCGGCCCCGGCCCTCTCCGAGCGCGGAGGAGGTCCCGGGGACGCCGGCAGGGCGGGGGCCCGTGAGCCCGCCTCCGTAAGGAGCCCGGCAGGAAGGGCCGGTGCGGGGCCGGGAGGCTGGGGTCCGGGGGCGCCCGCGCGGCCAGGGGATCCGACCCGCCGCCCGGACGGGGAGGGCGCGGGCAGAGGCTGGGCCGGGCGCTCACCGTGGTCCGGGGAAGGCTCTTCTTGCCTTGGAAGGACATCGTGCTCCGCGACCCGCGCGGCCCGGACTGCCGGAGGGGGTGGGCGGCGCGAGCGCGGCGGGCGGAGAGACCAGGCGTCTGCGAGCGCGTGCGCGGGGCGCGCCTCCGACCCCGGCCCCGCCCCGCCGCGCTAGTTTGCATTCAGGCCCCGCCCCCGCCCCGCCTAGTGTCCCCTTTCCCGGCTCCGCACACTAGGGGCGGCCACAGCCTGCGGGGTGGGCGCCCACCGGCGGACCCGTGCTGGGGGGGAGGTGGGAAGGGGCGTGCAGTTGGGCCAGGCCGGTGTGTATGCGGATGTTGCCCCCGGGGAAGAGGGTGGGAGCCGTCGGGGGCGCGTCGCCCACTCCCTGGTGACCCCAGGCACCCGCAGAACCGTGCAGTGGAAACCGGTCTCAGGTCCACGCCCAGGCGCTACGGGCCTCTGCCCAGGAGGGCGGTTCCGGCCAAAGCCGGGCTCCCTCACCGAGGCCCTGGCGCGAAGCACGGGGCGGTGGAGTCGCCCTTCTGACCTCCGTGGCTGCTCCACGGCCGGCCGCGCGAGCTCGGGGCAGGAGGGAGGGGAAAGCCGGAGAGACAGGTAGAGACAGCGAGACGGAAACAGACGTGCGAAGAGGCGAGCTACCCAGAAACAGGGACAGACCGGGAGACGCGGGACAAGGACGACAGAAAACTCGACTGGCCCCGCCGCGCGCCCCGCGGCCCCGCGCGCCCCCTCGGAAGAGCAGGGAAGGGTTGTGGGGGAGAGGACGAGCCCCAGGACCCCGCGCCCTAACTCCGCGTCCCTGCCGCCTCCCCAGCGTGGGTGCACGGCACTTCTGGGGAGTCCGGGACCCGTGCTCCCCTAGATACGGTCCTCCCGCCCGCGGCTTTGCGCCCTGCGCGCACTACCTGTTGTGGGCTGCGAGCCTGGGCCTCGTCGGGCCGCTTTCGGGGATTTTCCGCGGCCTCAGGGCAGTCTCCGCCCGACTCGCCAGGTCTATCCGAGTCGCAGTGACCGGTTGCAGGGCTCACTGGTCCGGGGACCCCGCGGCCGCCACCCGGAGCACCCAGCTGCAGCGTCTTGCTCTCGAAGGCGTCCTCCACGCAGAGGAAGACGCCTCCGAGCTTGGGCCGGGCCCGCAGGCTGCTTGCGCCCAGAGCCTCTAGGCCCGCGGGCCTTGGCTCCTGGAGCTCCTGCGGCCGCCGGGCGGCCATGGAGAGCTTGAAGAGCCGACTTCTGGGGGTCCAGCAGCCTCCTGCTCTGGGGTCGCGCGCGGCTGGCGGGCGGGACTGGGCGGCGCGCGGACCCGGCGGCCTCGCCCCTTTCCCGCCTCCGCCCCCCTTGTCCCGGCCCCGCGCGGAGCTGGCGCTGTCCACGCAGCCAGTGCTGAACGCTTCGGCCCGGCCCGAGGGCGCCCTTGTGACCTGGCGAAGCTGGGCCGCTGGTCCTCTGCGCGTCCTGTGAGCGTGCGTGGGCTCCGACCTCGGCTCAACCCGCGGGAAGAGCGCGAGAAACCACTCTGTCGAGCTCCAGCACATATCCGGGCCCGTGGGAGACCCCACGTCAGGCATATGGCAAGTGGGGAGGGTCAGGGGGATGTGCCCAGGAGCTGCTCCTGGTATTGGGTGAGACGAGAGGGACTTTCAGCAGGACCGGGTATCAAGGGGATGCATCTGCCAAAAAAAGACGCCCAGCCAGTGGTTCTCGTTAGCACAGCTCCCGAGAGGGTGGGGGAATCACTGCCCAACCGAGTGCCCAGCACAGGTGGGCAGCAGAGGTCAAGGCCAGAACACTGACCCCCTCTGTCCTACTTTCTGGTCTCCAAACAGTGGGAACTGACTGCATCCTCTTCTGCTCCCCCAAACTGCTCCGTGAAATGTCCTTTTACTCACCTGTGTTGGATCCACAATGGAAATTTGCTGCCAAGTGTTCCTGCTCATTAGCAGAAATCTTCCACTTCTCCGGATTACTCGAATTCTTTGGGTTCATCTTTGACAGACAGCTACAAGAGGAGGCTCACCCAGGGCTGACCTCAGCCAGGTGTTGGTAGCAACCCAGATTTCAGAGCTTGTCCCCAGGTGATTGCAGAGGTGTTGGGATGAGGCTGCAGGGAGACCCCTCCCCAGGGGCATGGGCCGCAGGTCCCCTCTGGTGTGGACACAGGCACTGCTGTTCAGAGAACAAACGCTGGGGCACAGAATCAGCTCATTGAGCTGCCAAGGTCACACTTTCATACCTCATGGGGAAAGGAAACTGGGCATTCTAAGATTTAAAGCAGTTTTTTTTTTTATTAAAACTGTACAATAATTTACAAATGAATAAAAATTCTCTGGAATATATCATAGGAATCACAATACAAAAATATGTGTAAAATTTTGTAGTTGATCACCATACAAACCTATTTCCAGCCTGGGGACACAGCCTAGCACTGAGTGGAGGGTCACGCGTTTAGAATGGGATCATTAAGGATCAAAAGCACAAATGCTGCCTGGCATATACTGTGAGAAAACAAGTCCTAATTCACTTTTGTGCAAATTTACAATAAAGCTTTTAAAAAATATCAATAAATATATGATTTGATACATATATTCACAATATGATTTTCCTGAGCCTGAACTTAAATCCATTACTGTGTTAAAACACACAACCCATCTAAAAGTTTCAAGGGCGGGGTGATGGTAAATGTTGATGAATGTAAAAATGCCTCCAAACCCACTGTCAGGCTTACCCTCCTTCCTGACTTTGAGTGTCGGTGTTCACAAGCCGTGTAAGGCACGCGGGATATCCCAAGGGCTACAGATACTGTGAGGGCACAATCTACGAAACACCCACCATCCTCAGGCCGCTCGAACCCCAGGCTGTGGGGCTGAGGAGCCCAGCACATCGGTGTCCACAGAGACATCTGCAGTTTACCTGGATCCTTGGTTTAGACGAGCTCAGACCTTTGCCTCATTCTGCAGGCCATGCACGTGGCGTGGTTGTGTAGATAATCACTGTGCCGTACAGATGTCCATATCTCGGTTACACAGTAAAGGATTGTGGCAGCTTTCCAGGGTCCCTCCCTGAGCTGCACTGGGGAGGGTGCCTGTACCCACAGACTTCCCAGTAAGAAGGGTCAGCAATAAGTGAGCCCACATATTTGCAGGGAATTCCTCTAGGAATTAGAAAATGCATCTTCTTTGAAAACACTTGAATGTCTTAAGCTGCTCATGGGGCCAGCAGGAATCGGTGAAAAAGGTTCATATTTGCCTATTGTTTTCCCATTTTAAAAACCCAGTCCTGCAATGCTGGATTTTGTAATGAAATGAAAAGAAGGGCATAGGACACCTAAATAAAAATGATGTCCAATAGCTAAAGCGAGGAATTCACATTGCAGCTAACCTGTGCTTTCAGGAACATGGTAGGATGTGGGTGTGGCTTGGGACATGGGATGCTGTTTAAAACCTTGGAGCCATTTTTGCTCTCGACGTACATGACTGCTTACAGAGAAATGGTGACGGCTTCCTGGCATTGCTACATATTTACATGCTTCCCTTTCCTGTGTAGTTTGCATTTCTTTAAATTACAAAGCTAAGATTAAGTGTGCCGTGGGGCAGGTGGGAGGGCAAAGGAAGTACTCCCGACATATATATACAACCTGCCAAATCAGGATGACCTGAACCAACACGAGGGCGATTTGAGCTGACTTCAAATGCACAACTTGGGGTCCCGCAGGGCCAGCGGTGCGGCTGCCGCCCCCGTGCCCACGGTGGGGTCTGAAGCTTCAAGGGCGCTGCGTTAAGGCATGTTTCTAGATGCCTGCAGAGTCCAGTCCGCTAGAGTACAACTTAGCGCTCACCCACAGCTCTGTGGTGGCTTCAGATGCAAGGATGCCGTGTGCCGTTCCCTCCTGAATGCAGGCAACGTGCCGGGGGTGCAGTCATGACGAGACAAAGCTTTGCTTGGAGGAGCACTTGAGCCTTTCAAGCTTGAGATACAAACCCTGACATCAGGTTCAGCTGGAGAAGCATCGAACGGGTCCTCTTGTCCAAGTGAATAAATGTGGCTTTAGTGACAGCAGAAAGGGATGGACAAGTGCTTTTTCATGGTGCATTTCCTGTACCCACTAAAGAAAAGCTTACCTGTCTGCTCCTATAAGCTCTTCCCTGATGTCAACCTGGGACGCATCCCTGGTGCAGCAGCCACTCGGTCACCTGCACTGGAGTCGAGCGTTTCTTCCAACACAAACGTAAAATGAACCTGACACTCCTGAGGACATGGTCCCTGCCTCTCTCCCGCCACCACATAATGCAGTTTGCTTTCCTGTGGCACAACGTGAACATCACATTCACACCAAACTGGGTGTCTAGCTGCCCAGGGAACCAACTTCTAGGGGTCCCGAAAGAGCTAGAATCCTATGCGTTGTCTCCTGGTTGTCCACGCGTGCACACACACACATGCCCCACTGTACATTCAGCACCGAGAGTGAGAACCGTAGTGCAGGGTGTGAGCAGAACAGAACATCGCCAACCAGCGAGCCAGGTTTTATCCAGACGAGGAAGGCTTTCCTGGGTGGTGGGCTTTGTAACCAGCAAAACGGAAACCACACTGAACACTGGCTTCGCCGACGCGCTGGCTTCTCTCTGAAAAAGAGGGAATGATTGTTTTTGTAGCGGGAGGTGTCTGAGGCATGCTGGGGGGATGACTGTGCCATGTGGGGAGACCTGGGAAACCCCGGGTTCAGGGCTTGGCAAGGCCCTGGCTCTGGAAGGGCGTTTCCCCTGTGGGTCTGGGGTCCCTCACCTGGCAGGTGTGCCCACCCTCCCCCAGCTCACATGGCCATGCGTGCCGGCCGGGGCTTCCAGGGAGCTGTGCACGCACGGGGCCTGCAGCAGCGGCCCGCGCTCTACCCCGTTTCCATTTCTTCTCCCTCCTTAGAAAGTGAGCCTCGAATAAGTACAAATTTTCCTTATGTCCTTTTGAATGTTTAATGTTTTGAACAAGATACAGAGGAGATGAGAAAGTTCCTTTTATGAGGGGGGTGGGTCTCAGATCAGCCCAGAGGGCAACACAGGCATTGGGAGGGGGTGGGGACTGCAGGGGGGGCTGCTGGGGGACGGGGAGCAGGGGTGTCGGGGGGGCGCTTCCAGGGCCACAGGGCCCCACGTGCTGGGTCGTCCCTGACATCTGAAATGTCAGTTTTCTAATCCAGGAGAGGCTGGAGAGGGTTGATTTTTAAACCTAACTTCTCCTAAGAGGATATTACTTCAACTGGAATGAAAACGAAACTTAGAACTATACGTATTCCACATCATCATTAAAATCTCTGCCGCAATTTAAAAAGAACATGCTGTTCTTTGATCTGAATTATCTCTAAGTAAGTTTCCATAGAGTCACCTATTTCTAGATTGTTAGAGAGGAAGTTGGCTCCCCAGTCTGGGCCCTCATTTTGCAGACGGAAAAGCTGAAGCCAGAGAAAAAGGGTGATTTCCCAAGGCCACGCTTCTAGAGGCTTCCGGGGGCCAACCAGAGGCCAGGAGCCCTGACCTCCAACTCCCCAACCCTCCCTCCTGTTCCTGCCTCTGCAAACTTGTATGATCCACTGTCTGGGGCATGAAATAAACAAACTCAGAACAAAAATTGTACTGGAAATGATATGTAGAATTTTTTAAAACTCACTCTGCAAACTGAAGAGAGTTTGTCATCTGGAGTATCTGGCCCCTCTCCTGGGCCAGCCTCTGCCCCACTTGGCTGACACCCCATTCCCTGCATGGTTTCCAGAGTCGGCAACGTTTGCCCTCGCCCGGGGCTGTGGCACGCATACACACCCAGGCACACACGCCCCGAGGCATTGCTCCAGGGCGGGTTCCGCTTCCTGAGTCCTTTCTGTGCCCTCTCCTCCAGCCCACCCCACCGCCTGCCTCCCTGACTGTCCTGCATGCTCAGTCCAGGATCTCCTCCGAGCTGGACCAAGCAACCACAGGACAGGGGTCGCCTCCCACTTCACGCGCGGCTCCACAGAGCTCCGCAGCACGCCACACAGCCCCGAACGCCGCACCCCAGGGCCCCCGGTGCCGGACGGCGTTAACAGCAGCCCGAGGCTGCAGCTTCAGAAGGACCGGCTGGCAGGGTCGGCAGCTGGGAACTTGGCCTCTGAGGCGTTCCCTAGGGGATAAGTGCCGAGACTGTTTACGCAAACAATCTCATTTTTGGTGAGAGGCTGGGACATCGGTGGGCAGCAGGCGCATACGCGAGTAGCCCCAGGAGACACCCCGGTTGCAGAGACTCGAATGGACGTCCCTGGGAAACGCTGCCCACCTGTGGCAGCCTCTAGGGGAGGCGGAGAACCCGGGAAACCCGTGCATGGTCTCCCCTGGCCAACCCGGCTGTGTCCCCCGACGGCTTCCCTGTGACAGGCCTTGGCCCTGGCATGGCGGCTGGGTGAGTCCTGTGAATTCCTAAATGTGGGGTGGCCTTAGGACCCGCAGAACACTCAGCTTCCACTGCTACCAGGAACTGTGGGTGGCTGTGAGAACATAGAACGGGTACGACATGGCCCCTGGCCCATGAGTTCTCTCATTCGGTCATTCACTTGGCAAATATGTGCATATATTAGGGGTTGAGCAAGCCAGGCACACCCCTGCCCATGGGGGCTCCCCACGGAGCTCCCCGAATCCTTGTTCTAAAGTGGGGTGAGCACCGTGTGCCAGGAGAGATGCCGGCCGTGGAGGGCGCTCGCGATGCAGAGCAGAGGTGGGGAGGGTCCCCAGCCTGAAGCCGCTGGAGCAGCGTCTCGTGAACAGACGCAAGGTGGGTGCCACGTGTCACGGGGAAGGGCCACTGCTCTCCCTTTCCCGTCGGACGGTTACGTCACGGCGTAATTTTTACATAGGGCTGCTTCGAGGAAGGCTGTAACGTACAGGAATAAGTTGACAACACAATGCAAGAATTTGGTTCCTGTCATCCCACCACAAAGAACAGCAGGGATGAGGGACGGCAGGCCGCGGCTGGCATCGGCTGTCTCATAAGCTGGCACCGCTCACAGGAAGGCGTCAGCGCCGCTCAGAGAAGCTGCGGAAGCCCCGCTCCCATCAGCAGCAGCCACGGTCGCACGTGGCATCCGGAAACCGCATTCTACTTGTGTCAAAACAGCCCGAGCAGCAGCCCCTGCCGTCCGCGTTTGCGTCGGGGATTTCCAAGTGAGATGCAACTGTCTGGAAACAGCAAACTGTTGGCGGGGGGCACAGACCCCTCCTCAGAGTCCAGACAGCCCTGCTCGGGTCAGACCCAACCCAGGATTCCCGTAAAGGCCGAGCCAGGCTGAAGCCACAGTGCAGGGCCCACAGATGCCTGGAAGGGGGTGAGAATTTGGCTGTCTGCCCCAACACTGCCCCCTGCTTTCTGTGCCCCAGCCCCCCACAAAAGACCCACAAGGGGTACACGTTTCATGAGGACCATAAGGATGGCTATAAACATGGCCCTCTCCCCAGCAGCTCTGCTTGTCTGGGAAATTTTAGCCAAACATCTTCCAACAAAACAGAAACAAGTGGTAACATCCAAACCCATTTGGGGCTAAGGCCCTTTTTCCCCAAAGCTCTGATTTGGGGGGAAGATCAGAAAGCGGGATGGCCTCACCCAGAGCCTGGCTTTGCTCACAGCTTCCACACTGTTCTTACATCTGCCCTGCAAGTCCGCCGCTGCCCCCATCAGCCCCCAGTGCATCCAGGGCCACCTCTGAGGCCATGCTTGTCGGGTGCCTACAGAGGACGGTGCCGGGATGGCCCTCGGTTCCCAGCACCCACAGTCCCGGGGTACCTGCGCCCTCCCCAGCTACCTGATAAAAGCAGCAGCGACTTCTACAAGGCGTGGACGTGCAGGACATGGTGCCCAGGGCTCAGCATTCCCTGCTGACCTGCCCTTTTCTGGTCACGGTGGAGACATCAGCTCCAACCTGGGCCTAGGCTTGTCTCAGAAATGCCGACATCTACCCGTGGCACCACACTGCTTCCTGCTGGCAACCACGCCACCACAGCAGTCAAACCCTGGACCCGGACAGACGACACGCACAGCTGGAAAGGGGCTTGGAGGACATGACACCGCCTTAAAGAAGTTCAAACAGAAAACACCCACCATTTTAGCCAAGGTAAAAAGGGGTCTCCTCTGAAACCCCACGCCCCAGAGAGAGAACAGGGAGCCCTGCTGAGGCCCCCAGGACCTGGGGCTCCAGCCTCCCCTGGGAACAGTTCAGAAATGCAAGTTCCTGGGCCGGCCCCGGGCCTGCCTGCCAGACCCTCAGGGCTGGGGTCTGTGAGCTCACCAGCCTCCACGTGCCCACCTTCACCAGGTGGGAGAACCACGAGTTCTGTCCCTGACTTTCCACCAAACCTGTTTACTTGACAGTTTTCTAAAGAAAATGACTATTTGTATGAGCCGAACAGTCTATTTACTGGCTTCCTCCCGTAGTTCGGGAATTAGAGGCCTAAGGATTTCCCTCAGCTGAGACATGTCCCTTCCAAGCCACAGCAAACCCACCTCAGCGTCCACTAGGGAAGGCCGGGGGGCAGCGCCAGTGTCGCCCCTGCCCAGCCTTGACCCCGGTGTTGCCCCTGCCCAGCCTTGACCCCGGTGTTGCCCCTGCCCTGCCTTGTCCCCACCCCCAGGGCCCACCCCCTCCCCTGTGCCCGAGGATAAGGGGCCGTGGCCTCCACCCTCCGTGCCTGCCGCCGCTGCAGGTTTCCAGGGTAACCAGTGGCTGTGGCCTGAGGTCAACCTGACCGGCCAAGGCCTGGAGCAGGAGTGGGCGGCGGGTCCCACGTGGCTTGCCCTGCCCCAAGGAGGCAGTGAGCTGGCACAGAGCTCATCTGTCCCACAGCCGTGTCCTCCTCGTCTATGAGGTGGGACAGTTGCTGCTGGGGAGCAGGTGGGCACAGGTGCAGCCATGACAGGTGAGGAAGCCCTGGGAGGAAGCCACGTAGCCGTGGGAAGAGGGACGGCCACATGGGCCATCAGCGGGCTGGGATCCAGCCCAGAAGCTCCCTGTGGCAGTGCCTTCCCAGGTGTGTTTAGCTCTGACAGCACCTGTGCTCGCCTGGGAAGTTTCCTCCCGGCGTTGGTCAGACCTCCTGACCTCACACCAGACGACCTCTGGCTGTGTCCTCCCACGGAGCTGCCCCCGGAGCACTCCCCCATCCCCTGGAACCCTCCCGCCACTCACACGTGGAGCTTGGGTAGCCCGGGCACCCCACAGTGCGCTCACTGCAGCCGGGAGGGTTTCTGCAGAGGCTGGGTGCCCATCCCCGGCCAGCCCAGCCTCCAGCAGCCCTTCTGCTCTGAGTCCCGACTTCCTCTCCCAGACCTCCTGGCACGTCCTGACCCCTCGTGACCCCCGAGGGGCCCTGTGTGGCATGGACCGTCTCCTCCTGCCCCCATCCACTCTGGGCCAAGTGGGGGTGTCCGTCTGACCGAAGGGGCTGCCCTGGGAGAGCCCTCCACTCCCGGGTTTCTCCCCAGAGGTTCCTGCCTTCGGCTGGGTCGGCCCTTCCCATGAGGCAGAAGCACCTCTGGTCAGTGTGTCGCCCTTGGCGCTCATGGCTCAGGCACAGGTGAGCCCTGGGGGTGGGCGAGGGGACCAGGACGCCGAGTCTGGGAGGGCCGGGCACCCCAGGACACTTGGCCATGTCTGGGAGCCCCGCAATGTGAGCAGGGGGCAGGATGGGCAGGGGTGTGGGATGGTCCCGGGGAGAAGTGGCCTTTAGGGGGCCCCGACCTCCTCCCCTTCCCACCGGCGTCCACCCACCCCGGGAGATCGAGGCCAGCCCCTCTGCTGCGTCCACACTGGCAGTCGTCACAGGTGGGCCTGGACTTTGAGGACGAGACTGAAGCTTCAGAGGAGCCATTTCCCTCCATGGGACGTGACGGCTCCAACCTTTTCATGCCTAGTCTCCTGGCACCCCAAGAGCCCTGGCCCCGTGCCCTAGGTCACTGCTGGCCCCCACCTGGTTCCCTGGGACTGTGGCGGGGGGGAGGGATTCTGACCATGGAGAGAATGTCAGGTGACAGGAAGTGGGGGGCCGGGCTCCTGTTAGCTCTGCCTTCAGGGACTCCCTGTGACATCTATTCTGCCCCCGCCTCCAGGAGCGCCAGCCAGGAGCCGGCCAAGCCCCCGGGCGGAAGGTCCCGGGCCACACCCAGGCCGGGAGATGGCGAAGGAGGACTCCTCCCGAGGGGTGTGAAAGGTGAGCGTGAGTCAGCGGGGCAGGAGGCCTCCTTCCCACCCCACCCCTGCCGGCTTCCTGCCCGCCCCCTGCTCACCCCCGTCTGTCCCCTGCCTCCTGCCTGGCCTCTTGCGTCTGTCTGTCCTTGTGACCACAGCAACCCCTGCAGAGCCCCTCAGTTGGCTCTTGGATAGACATGACCCCTGACCCCTGTTGCCATAGCCAGGGCTGCCCTGGCACGGGGGTGAGGCTGGCAGGGGCATCACAGAGGGGGGACAGGGCAGCTTGCCCACTGCGCTGGGCAGCTCCTCAGTAGGTGGCAGAGACAGAGAAGCGCCTCCGAGGTGGAAGCTCAGGGCACCTGAGCCCGGTGACACCCCAATCCCCACCACCGGCCTAGGCTCACCCCATCCCCTCTGGCTCGGTGCGGGGGTGGGGGAGGACCATGAGCGTGAAGGGGTCTTGGGGCAGCTCGAGGGGTGCGGCAGGGGTGGGGCAGGAAGCCCCTGGGCTTTGTTCCCAGCGCACAGGGTCGCACCACTCTCTGGCCCTGATCGCGGTCCCACGTCCCCGCCTGAGCAGCCCGGATGCCTCCCGGGCCCCGTCAGCCCCGAGGTCACCACGGCAGAGCCGGGAACTTCAGTTAATGGCCACAAGGGTCTCCCTCTTGGTTGCTCCCACACCCACCACCCCAGCCCGTTACTCAGGAGACTGTGCAGGGGGCCAGGATGCACGGCCCCCCTCCGGGCCTCAGCCTGGCCATACACACACGTGCACACACACACGTGCGCACACACACGTGCGCACACGCACGTGCACACACACATGCACACACAGCCAGGTGCACAGGTGAGCTCACACACACAAGCACAGACATGTTACACATGACCAAATACACAAGCACATGTCTATGCACAGACACACACGTCCACAAACACACACACCAAATGCACAGGTGTACAAAGCCAGATGCACAAGCACACACAGTCACACACACGTCCACTAATAGGCGTGCACACACATGCACAGGTGCACACTCACACACATACACACACACGTGCACACACAGCCAAGTGCACAGGTGAGCTCACACACACAAGCACAGACAAGCCACACATGGCCAAATGCACAGACACACATCCACACAGGCACACACGTCCACACAGGCACACACACCCACACAGGCACACACATCCACACAGACACACACAGGCACAAACGCACACATGCACAGCCAAATGTACGTGTCCCTGCCGTACCCGCCTTTCACTGGTTCCTGGCATCCTCCCGTCTACACCCAGAAGCCCGCACAAGGATGCTCAGCTGTGTTTCCCGAAACCGCCTTCCCTGATCATGCCATCTCTTACTAATGGCTCCATGGTCTGCCGGCAAAAAGATACCCTCTTGCTTTACCCCAAAAGCTCACATTAGAGAGCCCAGCCAGCCAGCCCCAGGCCACAAGCTGCTGGCTGAAAGGACAAACGAGGCCACCAGGCCACCAAAGCGGGGAGGGTGCTCTTGGTTCAAGCCAGTCACTCAATTCCCATCTCAGATTTTGTGCGAATCTCGAGTAACATGTAAGAAGCATCTTGGCCATAAGGTAAAAACAGGATTCTCAACAGAGAGAAAAAATAAATAGCCCCAAATCCAATATTGACTGGACAAGCATTTGGCACTACCTCTTACAGATGAACACGTATATGCCTGGGACCAGTGTTCCAGCTCCCAGGTCTACACCCAAGGGAATCCAGCACTCCAGCTCCCAGGTCTACACCCAAGGGAATCCAGCATTCCGGCTCCCAGGTCTACACCCAAGGGAATCCAGCATTCCAGCTCCCAGGTCTACACCCAAGGGAAACCAGCACTCCAGCTCCCAGGTCTACACCCAAGGGAAACCAGCATTCCGGCTCCCAGGTCTACACCCAAGGGAAACCAGCA
>PVKY010004117.1:0-19920 GCA_004027775.1 Bradypus variegatus
CTTTTTTCATTTTTAGTTTTTTGTTCTTGTTCTGATTCTTTCTGATGTGGGGGAAATGTTCAGAAATAGATTGTGGTGGTGAATGCATAACTAGATGATCATACTGTGAACGGCTCACTGTATCCCATGGATGATTGTATGTTATGTGATTGTGTTTGAATGAAACTGAATAAAAAAAATAAAAAAAGGAAAAAAAAAATACTCCTCTAAGGAAAGAAAGACTTCCTCTTCTAACTCTCAAAACTAAGTCTGTACAGAACACAAGGTGATATAGAGGGTTATATTTGGAATCTTCAGAGAAAATGGTTTGAAGTGTGCAAGAATTTAAGGATCTATCTATACATACACACAAATTTTGATCCATTCCTGGGATTCTACTGAATAAAAATAAAAGCGCTGGTATGCACAATTCACATACGTGGTTGTTCACTTCAAATTTATTTGTAGATGCAAAAACTGGAAACCACTGAAATTCCACCAAGAGTGGAATGATTGAAAAAAAATTGTTCAACGTCCATATCAGGAAATATTCTGCAGCTATGTACAAGAATGCATTCTGTGGAATTAGGGGGAAATACATCGAAGGGTATGATTTACTGTGAAATGCATCAAAAACAAAGCAAATACAGCAAAATATTAGTGGCAAAATCTAGGAAGTCACTGCAAAATTCTTCCAATTTTGCTGCATGTTTGAAAGTTTTCATAATAACTGGGGGAGAAGGTGCTAGAGGAGGCTGTGCTGACCCAAAACAAACAAACAAAATGACCGTGATGTATTCTTAAATATAAGAAGCAAACTGCAGGAAAAAAAGTACGGTAACCCCAAATTCTGAAACACAAATTGCAAAGGGAAAGTTCTGAGTGTGTGTCCGCCAGCTCACAGACTGAGATCCTGGAAAGAAATGTGGGGTCAGCGGGGACCACTGGCTGGGCAAACAGGAACTAAGTAAAAACTTGCAACCGCAGCTGCTCCTGAAAATAAGTAAACAATGAGCAAACAAACGGACAAGGACTGGAATGAAAGACAGACTGATTTATTGGGTCACGAGTGATGAAGCTTGCTATTTAATTTTACAATCTTATACAAACGTAAGCATTATGGCCCCTCTAAATTTAAAGCAAAGCCCCCTTACTCCTGGGGCTCACTCCTCCATGCAGGGGCAGGCCTCGTGCTTCAGGAACCCCAGGCTAGGGGCCTCCCCGGGCTCCGGTCCCTGCCCCGGCCTGGATAGCCTCCAGCCACCTCCCGTCTCTTGGGCTGCATCTCTGGTGCCCACCCTGCCTTTCTCCAGCTTAGAGGAGACCCCTCCCCTCTGCACCCAGGGGTCTGCAGGACCGGGGGGAATTCCACCCCCTGCTGGTGGGCTGCCTGGCCATCTGCGGACAGAGTCCAGCAAGCACACGCCGGGCTGCTCCTGAGGCCGGGGAGCTCAGGGAGGGGTCAGCCAGGCCACACCTAATGGGGTGACCTGAAGGCAGGGCGCTGCAATAAAGGACGCGGCTGGTTTCTGTCTGCAGGTGCTTGGAGGAACCTCTGGATCTCTGGAATTTCCCGTGATGTTTACGGAGGGCCCAAGATCACACCTGCAAGTTCAGATGCTAAGGAGAGGATGGGAGGGGGAAGGGCAGGCTGCACCTGTGGTGCTAGGGTATAGGGCCGGCCCCCCAGCTGCCCCCCACCTGCGGCCTTACCAGCCTGTCTTAGTGCTGAAGGCACACTAAGTGATCCTCAGAGAGGAGCTACAAACGGGCCATGAAGCTACACTCTCACCCTGGGGCTGGAAAACTGCATCCCTAGGAATCTGCCCCGAAGAATTGATTCAAAAGAAGAGAAAAAGCCGCTCCCTCCCCAGTGGGGAGGCCTGGGTGGGGAGTGCCACACAGTTAGGGTGCCCGGAGTCATCAGAAGCCATTAAAAATTACGGGGAAATGCCCTGAGTGCCTCTTTGTTGCTCACATGTGGCCCTCTCTCTAAAGCCACCTCAGCAGGTGAACTCACTGTGCTCCCCCCTACATGGGACCCGACTCCCAGGGGTGTAAATCTCCCCGGCAAGGCAGGATATGACTCCCAGGGATGAATCTGGACCCGGCATCATGGGATTGAGAACATCTTCACCAAAAGGGGGATGCAAAATGAAACAAAATAAAGCTTCCGTGGCTGAGAGATTTCAAATGGAGTCGAGAGGTCACTCTGGTGGGCATTCTTATGTGCTATATAGATAACATTTTTTAGATTTTAATGTACTGGGATAGCTAGAAGTAAATACCTGAAACTATCAAACTGCAACCCAGTAGCCTTGACTCTTGAAGACAATTGTATAACAATGTAGCTCACAAGGGGTGACAGTGTTATTGTGAAAGCCTTGTGGATCACACTCCCTTTATCCAGTGTATGGATGGATGAGGAGAAAAATGGGGAAAAAACTAAATGAAAAATAGAGTGGGAAAAAAAATAGAGTGGGAGGGGAGACGATTTGGGTGTTCTTTATTTACTTTTACTTTTTATTCTGATTCTGATTCTTTCTGGTATAAGGAAACTGTTCAAAAATAGATTGAGGTGATGAATGCACAACTATATGATGGTGCTGTGAACAGCTGATTGTACACCACGGATGATTGTATGGTATGTGAATATATCCCAACAAAACTGAATTTAATTAAAAAAAAATATGGGGAAATGGTCACGACACGTTAGGAACGTTTCCAGCTATGTAAAAACGGAATGACCGAAAGGGGCCCCGGTAGCTGAAAGAGTCGTGCTGGGTGACGGGACTGTCTGCAAGTGCCACCAGGCACCCACCTCCGACTGCGAGGTGGCGGAGCTGTTTCATTCACTCATGGCCTCTTTCGAAAGCCTGCCACTGCCACGCTCAGTCTTCCCCTGGCGATCCACGAGCACAGTGTCCACTCCTGTCCCCGCCACCGTGTGCTCTCCTGCTCTGCAGGTCTTAGCTCCAGAGGGAGGAGCTTCCACCAGGAGACACTACGACTCCACCGACCACAAGCTGAGATGGCCACCCGGCCACTCGGCCCCCCATGCCCCCGAATCAGCAGGCAAAGAAGGGAGCTTCTGTCCTGGCTGGGGTGATGGATCCTGACAGCCAAGGGGAAACTGAACCACTTCCACACAATGGAGGTAGGGAAGGAGTGCATCCGGAACCCAGGTGATCCCTTATGGCGTCTCTCTACATCCCTGCCCTGTGATCAAAGCCAGTGGAAAACTACTACCCACCACCCCCCAAATCCAGGCAGGACCCCCCATGGCCCAGGTCCTTCAGGAATGAAGATGAATGTCACCCTGGCCAGGCAAAGGGCCATAGCCAGGTGGGGATCTGTTGGAGTTCTGTGTATGAGTTTTGTACTATTTTTGCAACTATCCTGAAAGTTTGAAATTATTTCAAAATAAAAACTTAAAAAAGAACACTGCCACTGCTCAGCCCTTGGTGTCAAAGAAGCAAATACCCCAACCTCAGAGACTGTCAGCCCCAGGGCCTCAGGACAGAAGGGCTGGAAGCCTGGCACCCACCGTGGGGGCTCCCGGTGTGCAGGGCAGGGAGGTGGGGCTCATTTCAGGGTGGCTTGGGATGGGGATGAACATGTCAGAAGAAGAGACAGGGAGCACAGCAAGGCCCCAGAACTGCCACATGGCGAGGCCAGAACGTTCAAAGGACCGTGCCCTTGGTGAAAATTCCATCTGGGAGACAGCAGGGAAGCTTGCCTGCCAGGCCTGAGCTCCAAGTGGGAAAAGTCTCCCTTGAGAATCCACAACCTGAAATCTACCCTTCAGGGAAGGAGGGCACAAATCAGCCCCATCCACGAGTCCAGGAACCCATAGGTTTAAAAGGAATTTAAAAAGTTGTCCCCAGCTGGCACCAACCCAGAAATAAAATATAACAGAGGATATAAAATTGGTTTAAAATGATTGAAGAAAAAAATATTCAGAAATGTGAAACACACACTCATATACACTAGAAAAAAATGAGACAGATTTGAAAAACAAACAAGAACTTCTAGAAATGAAAAATGGCATTAGAATGTAAAACTCAGAGAATAGTTCAAACAACACATAAGATGCATTGTCGAATACTTCCAACTAGTTTGGAGAATTGGTGAAGGGGAAGAAAGACCTGAAGAAATCTCCCAAAATGTAACACCGAGAGAATGAATCTGGACCTGACATCGTGGGATTGAGAAAATCTTCTTCACCAAAAAAGGGGAAGAGAAATGAAACAAAATAAAGCTTCAGTGGCTGAGAGATTCCAAAGGGAGTCGAGAGGTCACTCTGGTGGACATTCTTGTGGGCTATACAGATAACACTTTTTAGGTTTTAATGCATTGGAATAGCTAGAAGTAAATACCTGAAACTATCAAACTCCAACCCAGTAGCCTTGACTCTTGAAGATGATTGTATAGCTTACAAGGGGTGACAGTGTGATTGTGAAAACCTTGTGGATCACACTCCCTTTATCCAGTGTATGGATAGATGAGTAGAAAAATGGGGACAAAAACTAAATGAAAAATAGTGTGGGATGGGGGAGATGATTTGAGTGTTCTTTTTTACTTTACTTTTTTATTTTTATTTTCACTTTTTCTCGTATAAGGAAAATGTTCAAAAATAGATTGGGGTGATGAATGCACAACTATATGATGGTGCTGTGAACAGCTGACTGTACACCATGGATGACTGTACGGTATGTGAATATAACTCAATAAAACTGAATTTTAAAAAAATGTAACACTGAGAGATAAAGAGATGGGTCAAGGTGAGAGACTAAGTAAAAGCCAGAAAATTGAATCGGAAGGTCCAACACAAGTAAAAAGGGTTCTGGAGGTGAGGGGAGAGAGAGATTAGAAGAATGGCCAAGAGGTGATGGCTAAAGGGTTGTTCCTAACTGATGAAAGGCCCGACTCCTCAGCTCACAGAAGCACAAGTCCCAGGTGGGATGGGTTACAAACAGCTGGAGAAGCACATCCCTTATGTGCCGGTTTAGATGTATTATGCCCCCTGAAATGCCATGTTCTTTGATGCAATCTTGTGGGGGGCATACATATTAGTGTCGATTAGGTTAGAACCTTCTGATTGAGTGTTTCCATAGAGATGTGACCCATCCAACTGTGAGTGACACCTTTGGTTACGTTGCAACCTGTGATTGAAAGTTTCCATGGAGGTGTGGCCCCGCCCACTCAGCGTGGGCCTTGATTAGTTCACTGGAGTCTTATAAAGGGGATCACAAACAGAAGACCCTCAGAGCTGCAGCAGAGACAGGCATTTTGAAGATGGCCGTTGAAGGGAGACTTTTGCTAGTCCAGAATCTGCCTGGGAGAAACTAAGAGAACACCCCAAGATGCCTAAAGAGAAACTTCCTGGGAGAGCGCCATTTTGAAACACACCTGGGACCAGCAGACGCCAGCCACGTGCCTTCCCAGCTACCAGAGCTTTTCCGGACGCCACTGGCCTTCTGTACTCATGTTGATGCCTTCATTTGGACATTTTCACGGACTTCAGACTGTAACTTTGTAACCAAATAACCCCCCCCCTTATAAAAGCCAGTCCATTTCTGTTATTTTCATAATGGCAGCATTAGCAAACCAGAACAGATTTTGGTACCAGGAGTGGGGTGTTCTCTTAGTTTCACCACCACCGTGTAAGCCTCCAAGAGAAGACTTCCCTGCCCTGACCAGAGTCCTCCTGCCTATTCTCCATGACCCCCTCCCATCCCCTCATCTCTGCTCACCAAAACCAGTGCTTCCATCAGTCCACCCAGGGATGCTAGGCACCCAGAGAGCCTCAAACCATCCCTTCACATCTGAGTACAGGGGTGAGCTCTCCACATCCCTGGGCTTGGAACAAACACTTTTCCAAGAACCCTTAGGCTCTGTGGCTCTCCCTGGACACTGACTCATCCCGGCTGGGGGAAGAGCTGCATTCTGGTCCTCCCTAGCACCAGGGAGCCACTGCTGGCAAAGTGTTCTTCATCCTGCCCCTGAACAGTTACACTCAGGTACTTACAGAATGTGGCCGTGTCCACAGGGGCCTGCCCTGAGGTTGGCTGTGGAACAATTCTAGCCCAGGGACCCCATGCCAGGGTGGGGGGTAGGATGGAGGGCCACTCGAGATCCCTTGGCCCCATAGCCCCTTTTGGGAACATTGCAAGTAAATTTGCTGCATAAAACAGTAGGTTTTGCTCAGGCCTGAGAGAGGGAAAGAATATAAGGATATCACAGTAGCATCTGAGATGTTAGCCAACATCTGCAGATAGACTCTGACTGGAATGACCAAAACCAAACGAGCCCAGTGTTTTTCCTTTCATTGCCTTTATTTGGTAAAGGAAAGAGGAGAATGTAGCCAACTGTGGGCAAAAGTCAACATTGGGACTGCTCTGTGTTTCTTGGCATTTGGGCAGGAGAATTATCTGCTGGGTGGGATGGTTGGCATCCAGGTCCCAACCACTGTTGCCAACAGTGGCTTCCCGGTGCCAGGGAGGACCAGAGCTGGGGTGACAGGCTCCACTACATCCCTCCCTCCTAGGCGGGCCGATAACCCCAGGCCCCTTGATGATGGGCTTCAAGGGTCATTTTGACTCCACGTGACAAGAACAAGGCATTGGACTGGGCCAGAGAGGGGATGTGTTTGCACTTTCAGAGCAGCTGCAGCCTCTCTGGGCTGGGAGGAGAATCCCCCATCCAGCCACACTGGGATGCCCACCACACCCGCTGGGTCAGCCCGTCAGTCCAAGAAGGGGGGCGACTGATTCTTGGGCAGCCCAGTGTAACCAGAGGAGCACATTTCAGACAAGTACTAACCAAATGATAGCAGACGCAGCAGGTGGAGAGGGGTACCCCATCCCCAAAAGGCAGAGAATCCCACCAGGCTGAGTTCCAGGACATCCGCAGCAATCCCAGCACCACCAGAGCTTGGCTTCCCTGCAGCCCTGACCACACACCCAGGCCTGGGGTGGCTGCGGCACCGCCCGGGCCCCTGGTCCAGCCCTCTTCCCTCAACACACCCCACCCACTCACACACACACACACACACACACACACACACACACTGCGGGTTTCCTGCCAGCACAAAGTGGGGAGTACAGAGCTCAGAGCACAGGGGATCCAATGGCGAGGTCCCACCCCTGGGAAGTGGTGTGTCTTAGTTTCTCGGCTGCTACAACGAATACCACGCCATGAGTTGGCTGAAGAAACAGGAATCTGTTGGCTCGCGGGTTCCGAAGCTGGAAGGCTGGCTTCCTTGTGGGGTGGGTAACGTGCCGGCTGGCTGGCCATCCATGGGTTCCTTGGCTTTCTGGTCACATGCAATGTCCTCTCCTTTCTCTTCCAGGTTCCACTGACTTCCAGGTTCCTGCCCTTCCCATGACTTCCTCTTTATAAAGGCTCCAGGATAGGAATAAGAACATCTGGATCCAGCAGGCCATGACTGAGCTAAAAGCAATATCCTGAGAAGGTCCTATTTACATTGGGCTCGCACCCACAGGAATGGATCGAGATCAAGAGCTCGTTTTTTTCCAGGGTGTGTAACTCAATGTGCTCCAAGGTGGGACCCTGGGAAGTCCTCACCTCTTGCAGCCTCCATGTCATCGACAAAGTGAAAGGGCTGGTCTACACCAAGGGTGACCAGAGGAGCAAATAAAAACACTGGATGCCCAGTCAAATTTGAACCTCAGATACGGAGAAATTCCAACTCGTCTGGGTGCCCTGTGTCTGAGCTCCTGCCTCTCTACGTCCCTTCAGCTCTGGATGCTACGTGCAAGCACTTTATCGGTAAGATGAGGCATCAGGCCGGATGAGTCCTGGCTGTCACCTTTTACGTCTTCCCAGAGCTAATTCCAAGAAAGGTGGACGTCATAGGCAATCAGCAAATGTTCCCAAGCAGTTGGATGGTTCACTGACAAGCTGCTTTAAAGGAATCTGCTCATGTTTTTGAAATAACGGCATTCAGGCAAGGAATGTAGGAACCTCTTTGAATTGCTTTTTTTTTAACTGTTGTTTTCAAACTTCACAGATCCCATCGCAATTCTGGCAGTCTCCACCTGCTGCGTCTGCTATGATTTGCTCAGTACTTGTCTGAAATGTGCTCCTTCTGTTCTGCTGGGCTGCCCAAGAAGCAGCTGCCCCCCTTCTTGGACGTGCTGGACAGAGGGGCTGACCCAGCAGGCACATTGGGCATCCCGCTGTGGCTGGATGGGGGATACTCCTCCCAGCCCAGAGAGGCTGCAGCTGCTCCCAAAGTGCAAACACATCCCCTCCCTGGCCCAGTCCAGTGCCGCCTAACCTCCGCCTTGTTATTGTCACATGGAAGTCAAAAGACACTTGACAAGATTAAAGAAACAATAACAACTAAAGGCAATACTTGATCCCAGCCTGGATCTAATAATGGAGGAGAAAAGGCCCAGAAGAGACATTATTGGGACATATTTAAAAAACTGGAATATAGACGGTAAGCTTTATAACCATGCTAAATTTCATGAACTCGATAACTGCACTGAAGGTGTTTACATAAGGGAAAATCCTTGTTCTTAGGACATGTACACAGCAGTATTAAGTGTTCAAGGAGTGTGATGTGTGCAACTTACATGCAAGTGCTCAGAAAATGGATAAACAGAAAGGGAGTGGAAGGAACGATAAGGCAAATGTGGCAAAACTTTAAAAGTTGCCGGATCTGGGTATCTGGGTAGGGTTTGAATTATTTTACCACTGTCCTGTTCGAGGCTCACCCTCGAGAGCCCCTGCCCGCCCACCAGAGAAAGTTCGCCTGCCTCAGCATGCACACGCAGCAGAGGGGCTGAGTGCAGCCCCCAGCTTCGCCCTGGGGGGGTTACCTGGGGGTCTCCACATGGACAGAGGCTGCTCCCTAAGTCCCAGGCTGCATGGAAGAGGCATGTTGGGGACTGAACCATGTCCCCCAAAAAAGACACACCCAAGTCCCAACCCCTGGTGCCGGGTGTGTGAAACTATTTGCAAATCGGACCTTTGAGATGTTGCTAGTTATGTGTGCCCAGAGGCCCTTACAACAGAGGAAATGGGACACAGAAGCCAAAGGAGGAGGAAGGGAGCACCGAGTGACAGAGGCAAGCCAAAGACCCCAAGGAGTGCTGGCCTGTCAGCAGCAGACTCTGGAGAAAGCCTGGCCTCCAAAACTGTGAGCCAATAAGTTACTGTCGTCTAAGCCAACCAGGCCGTGAGATTTGTCAAGCAGGCTGCAGAATGTCACACAAGAAACACACACACAATACAAAACAGGCCCCTCTCTCTCTGAGGGCACACGCATCTGCACAAAGCCACAGAAAGAGGTTGGGAGGCTCCAGACAGAACCCCGATCGTGGCGGCAGGGATGGGGGAGCAGGTGTGGACGGGATGCTGGGATGTTTATTGTTAAGAGAAATGCATTCCTGTGCCACTTAAAAATTTAAAGTTTAATAAGAAGGGAGGGCTCTGGGGTGAGGCTGGCCGGGCCTGCCCCGCTGCTGGGTAGACCTAGGTTGACCCAGCCCAGCCCGGCCTCGAGTCTCCGAAGAGCAGGAGTGCAGCTGGCCAAGCACCTGCAGGCACCTGGCTCTACACGTGTGCTGTGCTGCACCCACCCTCAGCCCCACGGTGTCCCTGACGAACAAGGCAGAACAAGGAGGGCTGAGTCCATCAGGCTCATTGCCAGTACTGGACACCTGAGCTGCGCCCTGCTCCATCCTGGGGAGGACAGTCACCACCGCAGACCCAGGTGGGACCCGGAGCCCGGCGAGCAGAGGGCTGAGGAGGCCATGCCTGGGGAAGAGCCCCCACCTGAACGGACACCAGCCGAGGCCTCCAGCAGGTGTGCCGAAGCCACAGAGCAGCAAGGCTGCGTGGACACGGCGGGCTGATCGTCTGGGGCTGCCGGCTGCACTTTCTCCCAACTGCCCCTTCTGGAAATAGAAACACAGCCCCGGCAACCCTCCTCACAGCATCGCAGAAGCCGAGCCTCAGGGAGCACTAGTTAGCTGGCCAGGCTCTGCAAAGCCTCCTGCCACGCTCTCTGCCCAGGGTTAAGCACTACATAATTAAACAGTGAGTCTCACCGTCACTTGTCAAAATAGAGGGCACCATGTGCTGGACTCCTGCCTGCCTGGGGGTGAGTGTGGTTGGGTTTTCCTTCGTTGCCCCCTCAGAGGCACCTGGACTTCCTGAGGGGCTCTCACTGGCTGGGGTTTAGAAGGCAGGCCTCCCCCCCAAAAAAAGGAGCAGAAACGGAAATGGGGAAGCAGCTGTGCCAGCCACCAGGGGCCTCAAGGACAGCAGAAGGCAGGTGGCCATTGGGACCCGGCCAGTGGACAGACAAGTGTCCCAAGCATTCCCAGGGATGGCAACAAGGAGAGGGGGCACTCAGGACCCCAAAGGGGAAGGCGAGGGTGCAGATTCCAGGCCACTGGGCTCCCAGGGGAGCAGAAGGGACCCCGAGGCATAAGGAGAAGTGGAACACTGTACAGTAGAAAATGGCTGAAAGGGGAACTTTTATGTTGTATGTATGTTCCCACAATAACAATTTAAAAAAGAAAAAGAAGCAGCAGCAGAAAGCCAGGAAAAGGAGGGTGCTTTAAAAATCCCCCAAACGTGGCTAAGCAGATACTTCCCCAGACTATTCTAGAAAGGGGGCCTGAAAAAGCCTACAAATAAGAGGAAGAGATGAAAAGCACTTCAGCAGCAAGATGAGACTGGAAATGCCACACGGAGCTGAGAGGGCACATCCAAATGGTCCCTTCAAAGATGAGCTGGCTCCCCAAATACTGAGCAACTTGCTGATGCCCTAAGACACCCCAGGAGTGGCCGGGCCCCATCCCCATGCCTGACGGGGGGGTCTGCCCAGAGAGGGCTGGGGGGTGGTCTCCCAGGGCCGGGGAATCCCCTGGCCCTCCAAGTTGTGCCACCAGATGGCAGGGAGGGTCGCCAGCCTTCGCTCGACCTTTCCAGAGCCAGAGAGCTCACTGGGCCGCCGGGAGCAAAGAGGAAAGAAAACAGAAGTCCTCAAACCCCTGCCACTCCTGCTGCATTTCTCTCCAGACCCTGGAAGCAGAGACTCTTTTCTCTTTGTTCAAGATTTAGCAAAAACTTTTGAAGGCTAAAGGTACAATTTCCCTAATTCTGGGAAAATATCCTCACCTAGGGCAAGCACCTCTGGGTACCTGGAATCCCCCCAAGATGCAAAAACCACACCAAGGGGGAGATGCAAGCCCTCAGCTCCTCTGCAACCCAGCCTCTCCCTTCTGCCAGGAAAATGAGGGGTTAAAGAGCCCTGGCCCACTCCCCACCCCCTGGGAGGTTCTAGAGGCCAGCTCTCACCAGGATAAAACATGATCTGGCAAAGAAAATAAGCCTGCTCTAAAGGAGTGCAGGTATGTAGGGGTGGGCAAACAACTGGCATCCCCAAGCTAATCCCGCACAAGGTCCATGGCCACAGCCAGCCAGGCTCCGTGAGCGTGCACGGCTGTGTCGTTTTCCACTTGTTCAGCAAGGACTTATCAAGCCTCACTAAACCAGGTCGAGCGCAGGGTTTGGGCGAGGTGGAAACGAGCAGACCTCAACCGAGGGCTAAAAGTCCTTATGGTGCATCTGTGGGCATCCATTTTCAGGGCAGTCGGCGCCAGACCCCAGTCAGGCCACTGCCGTGTCTCCACCTTCCACCCTCCGCTAGGTGAAATACAGAAATTGAATCAACACCAGAAGGCTGGCTTTTCGTTTAATGAAATTCATCTTCAGAAACGCAGATCTAGATTGAAAATGGTTCTTGACCAAAAGGGGGAGGCAAAGTGAAACGAAATAAAGCTTCAGTGGCTGAGAGATCTCAAATGGAGTCGAGAGGTCACTCTGGTGGACATTCTTATGCACTATATAGAAAACACCTCTTAGGTTTTAATGTATTGCAATGGCTAGAAGTAAATACCTGAAACTACCAAACTCCAACCTAGTTAAGCCTGGACTTTTGAAGACAACTATATAACAATGTAGCTCACAAAGGGTGACAATGTGATTGTGAAAACCTCGTGGATCACACTCCCTTTGTCCAGTGTATTGACAGATGAGTAGAAAAATGAGGACAAAAACTAAATGAAAAATAGGGTGGGAAAGGGGGGATGATTTGGGTGTTCTTTTTTACTTATATTTTTTATTCTTATTCTTTCTGGTGTAAAGAAAATGTTCAAGAATAGATTGGGGTGATGACTGCACAACTATATGATGGTGCTGTGAACACATGGGTGACTGTATTACATGTGAATATATCTAACCACAAAACTGAATTTAATTAAAAAATATATTGGGGTGACGGTACTGTGAACAGCTGATTGTACACCATGGATGACTGTATGGTATGTGAATATATCTCAGTAAAACTTAATTTAATAATAATAAAAAAAGACCCCAAGTTATCTTCCTCCGGGAAAACCGGATATCCACATGCAAAAGAACGAAATTGGCCTACGTCACACCATATTGGAAAATTAACCCAAAATGGATCAAAAATCTAAACATAAGAGCTAAAACTATTAAATTTTTAGAACAAAACATAGAGGTGACTTTCGATGACCTTATATTAGGCAATGGATTCTTAGACTCTACACCAAAAGCAAAGATAACAAAAGAAAAAAAGCAGATGAAGTGAACTTCAAATTTAAAACTTTAGTGCATCAAAGGACATGATCAAGGAAGTGAAAAGACAAACCACAGAATGGGAGAAAACAGCTGCAAATCATATATCTGTTAAGGGTTAGAGACCCGGAATATATCAAGAACTCCTACAACTCAACAACAAAAAAACAAGCAACCCAACTTAAAAATGAGCAAAGGACTTGAGTAGATATTCCTTCAGAAACATATATAAATGGCCAATAAGTACATGGAAGGAAGCAAAACATCTTTAGGCATAAGGCAAATGCAAATCAAAACCAAAATGAGATACCAGTTCACACCCACAAGGATGGCTATTATTTAAAACACAGAAAATAGCAAGTGCTGGAGAGGATATGGAGAAATAATTTGGAATCTTTGTGCATAACTGTTGGAAAAGGAAAATGGCACAGCCACTGCAGAAAACTGTTGCGGTTCCTCAGAAAATTAAATATAGAATTGCCATAAGATCCAACAATGCCACTCTTAGATACATACCCCCAAAGAACTGCAAGCAGGGACTCAAACAGATATTTGCAAACCAACGTTCACAGCAGCTATCACTCACAACAACCAAAAGGTGGAAACAATCCAAGTGTCCATCAGCAGAGGAGTGGATAAACAGAATGTGGAATGCAATGCAATGGGAATACAATGGAATATTTCTGAACCATAAAAAAAGAATGAAGTGGTGAAACATGTAACATCATGGATGAACCCTGAAGACATGTTGCATGAAATAACCCAGACACTTTCATGAAGTATCTAGAATAAGCAAAGTCATAGAAACAGAAAGTAGATTAGAGGATAGTAGGGTCAGGGTGGAGGGGGGTGGGAATGGGAAGCTGTGGCTGAATGGTCGAGGAGTTTCTATTCTGGGTGATGAAAAAATTTTAGTAATGGATAGTGGTGACGGTAGCACAGCACGGTGAATTTAATTAATACCCCTGGATGGTTAAAGTCGTGAATTTCATGTTATAGATATTGTTACCACAATTATTTTTTAAAAGAAAATATTTTCTGGGACTCCAAATCCTAAATTTCTAAAGGCTAATGCTTAGGCTTTGAGAAATTCTTTACTGGCATTCCTAAAGTGGATTCAACTGACAGTGGGTTGAATTAGAATTTCTGTAGATTTTTTACTATCCATAAGTACCCAGGTGCCTGTAAGTAACCATTTAGTATCAGTGAGTAAACAAGCATATAAATTGTTTAGTATTAGTATCTGAGTACCTGTAAGTGATCTTTTCGTTTCAGTAAGTATCTGAGCATCTCTCCTTAACCGTTTAGTATGTCTAAGTATCTGTGGGGATGTGGAAGACATCGTTCCAACCTGCACAGAGGAACTGCCCCTTGAAGGAACTCGCGGCTTTTCCACCCCGGACAAACCCGTGCTGTCCCTGTGCCGCTCAGCCTGACGGACAACCCGGTGCCCACTGGGCTTCCGCCCCCAGGTCCCAGGTCCCAAGGCCCCAACTTACTCTCCTCAGCCAGAGCTGTCAGCCACCAGAACCCCGAGCATAAGTGGAAACTTGGCTGCTGATCTGCACAAAGAAAGAGCAAGCACGTTGGAGAGCTTGGTGCAAAGCAGGGAAGACAGCGGGGGGCAGCTGAGGGGCAGCCCGGCGGCCAGTCTAGCTCCTAAGTGCAGCGGGCAGCTCCATCCTGCCTGGAGTGGGGACCCTGCAGCCTGAGGGGTGCAGGAACCTGGTCCGAAAGGAAGGAGGCTCTGCATCGGGCAAAGCTCCAGCTGCCTGCCCAGTGGGACCCCCTGGGTAGCCCCCACCCCGGGCTGGCGGATGACAGCAGACTCCCCCAGCACCACCCCGGCCTTCAGAGGCGGAGCCAGCACCACAGCCCCCACCTCTCCACCAGGGAGCCGTGCGGTTTGGGGAAGAGTCACCCAAACCCTACAACAACTATGAATCCCACACTGTACGGAATCTGTCAAATGAGCAGCTATGCCAGGACAGCATGCTCTCCGAACTCTGACCATCTCACTTTCTCACTGATTTTATTTCTGATTACACAAGTAACATTATGCTTCCAGAACACAAGTTGCAAAGTGCAGAGAAGTATAAAGGCAGTAGGAAAAATATATTTATATTATTCTGGGAACATTTTTGCTTATTTCCTTCCAGTCTCTTTTCTGGTTCACCTAATTCACACTAACCATTATACTATAGACACAACGTTGAATCTTGCTCTTTTATTTTTTTTCTTTCACTGAACATTATAAACATTTTCCTGTATCATTAAAGCCTCGTGGTAAATGTTGCTGTGGATGCCTGCATAATTTCCTATTGTGTGAATACATTACAATTTACTTAATCATCCCAGTAACCCTATTATCTAGGAGGCTAGGATTCTTTACATATACTAAATGAATATTCAAAGCGTCTCTTCATGTCTACTTTTTAAAGCCTGTTGCCATGGATTTTTAAGACATTCTAGATAAAGTGTACGGTCCCTTTAAGAACCCTAATGGGTTTAGGAGTCTGCTACAGTGGTTTCTAAGGAAACCAAATCTACGTGAAGGGATGTAAGGACGGGGTAAGAGAGGCTCTGGAAATTACAGCCTTCTGCCTGGATAAAGCCCTGGGAGAACGGAGAATGGACGGGTGGCTTTGAAGACATATTTGTAGCCAGGGTCATATTAACAGAGATACGGACTCCAGCCCAGCAAAGTAAGGAGCTCTGCTTGGAGCACAGCAACCCAAAAGGGGCTTTGGGGAGACAGGGGAGGTCTGGGGACTGGCTGTAAGGAGACTGTGGCCAGAAAACGGAAAGCCCCTGGGTGGCTGCCACTCCAAGGGGGGAAAGGCTTACTCTGCAGCCCTCGAAGGACAGGCCCGGGAACGGACAGGGAGCCACCAGGAGGCCTCTCTTGGCATCTCGGTTCGGGCTTGGGTCCCCACTGCCGTTGTGCCGCTGTGTCTGAGGGAGGAGTGGCATGTAAGCTCTGAGGTCCCACGCCGCTGGAACGTTCTAGAATTTGCCCGGCCAAGGCTCAATGGACAGTGCTGAGCCTCAGTGTATCCTTCTTCTAAAATGGGAATAGCCCCTGCCTGCCAGGTGGCAAGGAGGGTGAAATGGGATACAATACACACAAAGCACGGGACACCCAGCTTCTCCATGCCCTCTGTTTCCGCCTCCAAGCACCCGAGTGATGAGCTCTCTTTGTACATCGGTGGATAATCCGTGTGTACTGCAGCATGTTATTTCTCTGGAAAGAGCCTCCAGTATCCTAGGCTTATAGACAGAACCTCACAAAATAGCCACAGTATTATGTCTCATTAATAACACTCCGCTCTGCAGCCAGAATTGCAGGAACTCGCTTACCAGGCAACTGGTAAAAACTGCAGGCTGCCAAGTGTTGCCAACTTCACCAAGAACCCATTCCTTAATGAACTGAGCAGCGCATCCAAGTGACGGACACAGTGAGTGGTCGCCGGGGTGGGGGGGGGGGGGCTGCTGGACTCTGCCACAGGCGTGAAATGAAAACTCAGAGGCACCCTGCACTCCTGTGTCTGGTGTCACTTCAGATGACTGCCACCCTCCTGCATATCTGAGTGGGATGGGGGAGCTGGCCCAAGCCCTTCGTTTTGCAAATGAGGAGAGGCACCTGTCTGCACAGTGGCCACCCCACAAGTTTAAGAAGTAAAACCCCAGGCTCCCAGAATTCGAGAGTGTTAGACTGGGAAGCATGTGGGCCTTTGGAGACAAGCCAGCTCTGGTCAGAAGGTGGGAAACTGCAGCCCCCAAGGTTGAGGGAGCCCCATCTAGAGCCCCGTCTCCTCTCATCCAACAGATGCCTCCAGAGACCACCTTGCAGGAAATGCTGGATACCCAGGGGTTACTCCCGTGACCCAGAATTTCAGCAGAGGTAACCAGACTTAAAGCATAAGAGAATGGGGCGATGGCATTGTTCTTACAGAAACAGTTGGTGCAAAGAATTCAAACAAGGGTTAGGTAACAGAGTCAAGTGCAAAAGGCAAGAGGGGCAGAGAAAGAGGGGGGCCAAGAGAAGGGTCCTCGGCTGGCGGCTTCATCCCCAAGAACTGAGCCTTGGCCTGGCACCCCAGAGAAGGAGCTGCACCTGGGGGTCCCAACCTGCCAAGGCCCCCCCGTACATCTGTCTCACGGCTCGCTGGCCCTGTGTGGCATCCAAGGGAGAGGGAAGCGGGCCATGGGCACAGCTGGTGGTCTGGAGGGGCGTGGGGGATCTCCCCGGGATTTCAGGCACTCTCTGAGCTCCTGGCAATGCTGGGTCCAATCCCCAGGTAAGAACCCCCAGTGTGACCTGTGGCCACTGCCCACCACCGTCATGGAAGGCAGAGGGGGCTTGTCAGGCAGGCAGCTGTGTCTTGCTTGGGACTCGGGCAACCAGTGTCTTCCCCAGGGAAGGGTCGGGCTTGCTGAAGCCTCCCGGGGACCCCACCCACAGGGACCCTGTGCAGGTGTCTGCACTCCTCAGGAGAGAAGCAAGCTCCCTCCTCAAACTGAATTTTGTTCAAATAATTTCCTTCAGAGAAAAAAAGGATTCAAAGAGAACTAGGCTGAGAAAGAAGACAGGGGACACTGGTCCCTGCTTTGCCCTGGTACGTGGTGCAGCCTCAGTTTCGCCATCTGCAGAAACAGGGGCTTGGGCCAGCTCCCCCATCCCACTCAGATGACATGCACGGCAGGCGGCAGTCATCTGAAGCGATGCCATATTAAACCTGCACCTGAAACAGAGGCAAGCTGCATCCCAAATGGGTTTGTCAAAAGTCGGCTTCTGGGAGACAAAAATCAGATGAAGAATACCATGGGATGGAGGGAACAGAAAGATCCAGGTGTTCTTTTTTGCTTTTATTTTTATTTTGGAGTAAGGAGAAGGTTCAAAAATTGATTCTGGTGATGAAAGTACAACTGTCTGATGGTGCTGAGAATGACTGAGTGTACACTGTGGATGACTGTGGGCTGTGAGAATATATCTCTATTAAACTGCATTTTTAAAAAGTACATTGGGGAAGGAGGGAATGGGATGTTTTGGATGTTCTTTTTTATTTTAATTTTCATTTTATTTTGTGGGGTAATGAAAATGTTCAAAGTTTGACTGTGATAACGAATGCACAACTATATGATGATACTGTGAACAACTGATTGTACACTTTGAATGGTTGTATGTTATGTGGTATCTCAATAAAATTGCATTAAAAAAGAAAAAGTTGGCTTTTAAAAGAGCTGAAAATAAAATAAATAAAATAAAATAAAATAAATAAAAATAAAAACAAAAGAGCTGAGATTCAAAAGACCAAATTCGCTAAATCTTTCCTTTCCAGAGAGGGGTTTACAAGTTGATAAACGAATACGTGTTTAAGATCTGGAAGAAAGTGTGACCAGAAAAGGCCACCGTGACCATAAGTGGCTGTCCTTTCCATCAGGCCATTCTCAGGACCAGACAGAACCTGGCCCGAGGACCGGGGAGGCTGGGTGAGTGGCCGCTGCGTGTGACGTGGTCTCCGGACAGTCTGGACAGAGAAAGGGCACTGCAGGGGGAGCTGGGGGTGCCGGGACGAGGTGCAGACAGCCCGTGGTGATGTAGGACGGCAGCAGAGGATGCTCACCATCAGGGGAACTGCACAAGGAGCCTGGGGGCACTCTCCCTATTTATTCATTTATTGCAATTTTTATGCACATCTAAAAATTTTTAAATTGAAAGTTTGTTGGGGGGAAAAAGCAAACGAGGCTTGACCTCACAGATAGAACTAAAAAAAGGGGGGTAGGGTATGTCAGGGAAATGCAAAGCAAGACCACAGTGAGATACCACTTCACACCCACTCGGGGGGCTATTATTTAAAAAAGAAAAAGAAAATACAAATGCCGGTGTGGATGTGGAGAAATCACAAGCCTTATCCGTTGCTGATGGGATGTAAAATAATGCAGCTGCTAGGGAAATCAGTTCGATGGTTCCTCAGAAAATTGAACACACAATTACCATATAAACAGCCAATCCCACTTCTAGATATACACCCCAAAGAAAGAAAGCAGGGACTCAAACAGATACTTGTACACCCATGTTCACAGCAGCATCATTAACGATCGCCAAAAGGTGGAAGCAACCCAAGTGTCCATCGACTGACGAATAAATAAACAAGACACGGTGTATACATACAATGGGATTTTATTCAGCTATAAAAAGGAATGCAGTCCTGATGCACATGACAACATGGATGAACTTTGAAGACATCAAGCTGAGAGAAATAAGCCAGCCACAAAAGGACAAATATTATATGATCTCACTTATATGAAAGACCTAGAATAAGCAAATTCATAGAGACACAAAATAGAACCACAGGTTACCAAGGGCTGGGGGTAGGAGCGAGAGGGGACTGGATTGGGAGTTAATTCTCACAGGTGCAGAGTCCCTGTCGGAAGTGACGAATAAGTTTGTGAAATGCATGCTGGTGATGGGAGCAAAATAGTGTGAATGTAATTAATACTGATGAATTACACAATTGAAAGAGGCTAACATGGGAAATTTTGCTTTGTATGTTACTACAATGAAAAGCTTTAAGAAAAAAAAAATTTTAAGGAGACAGAGGGATATTTAGCAAACAGGTGAGCTTTCAACTTCCGCAGAACTTGTGCACCAGAGGTGCTGGATGGGGCAGGAGGTGAGGAAGTTTCCAGCACTGGAAGCAGACGGATTTGGGTTCAGTTGAAGACAAAAGTTTCTAATAGTTGAAACTGGCTGGAAGCGGACACTGTCAGGGAAACGATTTATCCTAGAGCAGGGACAGACAGGGGACAGGAGCAGGCCCGTCTTCAAACCCTGCCTCATCTGACTCCTCAGATTTAGCCTGAGCTTTCTGCCTTCATTAGAAACCACAGGTGCTGTTTATAAAATCCTACCGAGGAGAACCTATGATGGCGGCTAGGTGAGACAGAGCAAGGAGACACCTCCGTGAAAAACAATGATAAAAACCAGAAAGTGACCCAGAATGTCACCTCCAAAGTAGCACCAGCCGGACAAGGTCTGCTAAAGCCACAGGGAACGTGCATTTGGTGAAACCAGGAGTCTGCATTCTGAAATGAGTGAGTGAGTCTTCTGAGTCTCTCGGCCACGCTGTGGTGCGGGGAAACGGGGGCTTGGCGTTTGAAGCCCGGGAGCGGCGGCAGATAAGACGGGAGTGGTGTGGACTAGTGCCTCGGTGTCTGGCGTGGAGGGTGCCCCTTCCCATACCCACTCCAGACTGTCTCGGGTCCGGGGGATCAAAGGGGAGCCAAAAG
>PVKY010004118.1:0-19877 GCA_004027775.1 Bradypus variegatus
AAAAAAAAAAAAAAGAAATGGTGTGTGTTAGAGAATCTTAAAACCCAGGCCCCATGGCTGGGGGGTGGGGAGGGCAAAGGCCCCTCCCGTGCCACCCTCTGTCCCCACAGCCCGTCCTGCTGTCCGCCCAGTCAGCCTCATTGGTCCCCAGGCCAGGCGGAGCCACTGACCTGGGCAGGCCCCTGGGGAGACGGGACAGGGGAGCGAGTGCCGCCATGGTCACTGGGCCCAGACTGGCCTTGGAGGCCTGACCTCGCTCGGTCCTGGTTCTGCGGACAAGAAACTGCAGCTGCAGACGAGTTCCTGAGCTCGGCCAGGTCAGCCAGGACCAAGGCCAGGGGAGGGGGCCCACACCCGGCCCCTCCATGCCCAGTGCCCGGCTGGGAAGGGGGAGGAGCCAGGAGCTGCGGGCAGCAGCTGACTTCAGGCCATGGGGGCACCCGAAGGGGCTCATTCGTCACCATGCAGCCTTGGGAAGGAAACACCCAGGCAGCAAGGGGAGCCAGCAGGGGTGGGGAGAGGCAGGCTCGATGGGCGCAGGCGGGCGGCTGGGATAGGGCCCTGCAGCGAGCCCACCCACCCATCTCCCATTTGCCTTTCAGGTGCCAGGAAGCACCACTCTCAGCTCTGATGCGGCTGTTTCCGTGGCAACAGAGCTTCCCTCTGGAAAGAGAAAGGTGGCAGAGTGCTCACCATCAGTGCAGGAACATGCTGGAAGCAGGGTGCCGTGGCCTGGGCCTGCTGGACCTCAGCCAGCTCCCCCTGCATTCCTGGGTGCACCCGCCCCTCCCCCCATCTGTCGTGCACAATGGGCAGTGGTTTGCACGCCTCCCTACCACTCTGATTCCCATGGGGGCTGAGGATCAGGGGGCCAGAGGGGCTGAGAACAGGAAGTGGCACAGGGAGCCCAGCTTGGCACCGAGCCCGGCCCCCTTGGAGAAGCTCAGTGGCCTCCATGCCCAGTGCAGGTGCCCACCGAGGCCCTGAAGGAGCCTCCCTCCTCCGCCTGCTCAGACCGACCCGAGCCCTCCGTGGCTGCTCTGGGCCTGAGTGTCCTCCCCGTGGAACCACGGTGGCAGTGCCCATGCCGCAGGGTGGCCACGAGCTGAGGACAGACGACGGCAGGTGCTAGCAGAGCCGCAGCCCAGAAGACCCACTGTCAGAGCCACTGCAACACCCACTGCCCCTGCCCCGAGGGGCTGACCCGAGGCCCCAGCCATCCCCCACTGCTCACTGGCAACCCCGATCGAGCCAGGTGCAGCTGGGCAGGCCCCTCACCAGGCCACAGCCCAGGACCAGGCAGGGGCTAGAGCCGGCCAAGCCCCACCTGCCCTGAGTGAGGTGAGAAAATACACTCAGCCTTGGGGGCTTCCTCTGAAGTGACATTTATTCAATTGGAAGGATTGTCCTCTCTTGAGATCAGACCCCCCCTACTTTGGTGGTACTGAAATTTTGTTTTATAAAACGATGGCAACAACGGGGGGTAATGTGTTTTTCTTTTTTTGTTTGTTTTTTAATGTCCTTAACTTAGCAAAATAAAAAGCTGGCAACTCTGTCAATGTGGAGAAAACAAAGCTGGGAGCCCTATGCTGGTCACAGACACAATTTTTAAAATGCTAACTGGCCAAGACGTACATAATTCCACCACTGAATGGGGTCATGGATGCTTCTGGAAGGTCCTGACAGGGAGGCCTGCAGAGCGGGAAGGAACCCTCTCTGGGTGGGAGGGAAGCAGCGAAGGTGAGCGCCCAGACCTGGGGCTGTGGCTGGCTGGGGGGGGGGGACAGGCCCCAGGGGGTCATGGCCACAGCTCTTCCCTCCAGGACCACATTTGCCCTTGCCCCCTTCAGCAAGTAAGCAAGACAACCCGGAAACACACACACGCGCACACACCCAGTCCCCCCACACGCACCCACTGGCCCGCCAGTCCCGGAGCCCCCGGGACCTAGGGCAGGAGCCACTGGGACCCGGGACCCCCACGCGAGGACGGCGCACGAGCCTGAGGACACGGAGGACGGGCAGAGCAGGCGCGGAGCCGGAGCCCGTAACCACGCACACCGGAGCCCTCAGCACCTCCAAAGTGCTCCCAAGAAGCGTCCACCGAGGGGCCGCGCGGCACAGGGATCACAGCCCCAGAGCACTTGCTCACCAAACGCAAACTGCGCACGGATTTGAGAAAAGGCTGGCAGGGATCACCAAAATGTAACAGTGGTTCCCGAGACATCCTGCGTGTCCAGATTTCCTATAATGAGCATATGTTCCTTTCACAATCAGAAAAAAATAAATGTTACTTCAAAAAAGAAATAAAAAGAATAATTAAAAATAGAACAGCTCCTCAGATCTGCGCAGGCACCGCGCCACCTCAGCACTGGAGCCCTGACTCGTGTTAATTTTGAAGAGCGGTTTTGAAGAGGTAGTGAAAGACGGCATCGCCTGGGGCCTGGGGCTCCCCTCCTCCCCACCTTCTTGCCCTCAAGTCTTCTGGGGTGGGAGGCTGGGGGCCTCGGGAAGGTGGCAGAGGAGGGGGCACCTGGGGACTAGGCTTCTTGGCACTGGCAGAGCCCAGCGCAGCCCCCAGTGGCATCGTGGCCCACTGCTGGGCCAGGCCCAGGGAGGGTGGGGCAGGGGCTGTGCCAGCAGGACCCAGGGTGCCCAGCTTCACAGGGAGGGGCATCCACACGGGGGTCAGCCTGGGTCTCGGTTCACCTGCCCTCCCTGGCTAGGGGGACGCTCCCTGGGCTCCCACCGCACACCTGCCATCTCAGCACCCCTGCACAAACACGCTCTTCAAGGCTCCTCGCTACACTGCAAGCTCCCTGAAGGCGAGAGACTTGCCTTGGCGATTCTCATGTCCCCAGAGCTCCCACCACAGCCAGGCGCATGGCCGTGATCAGCAAACAAAAGCTGGACGGAGGCCAGGTGGGTGGGTGGATGGGTGGATAGACGGATGGACTGATGGATGAGTAAATAGGTGGACAGATAATGGATGTAGAGTGAGCAGATGGAGGGATGGATGGATGGACAGAGGGACTGATGGATCGATGGACAGACAGAGGGACTGACAGATTGATGGGCAGAAAGATGAGTATTTAGGTGGATGGATAATGGATGGAAAGTGAGGGGATGGAGGGATGGATGAGCGGATGGGTGGGTGGTTGGATGGACGGATGAACTGATGGATCGATGGACAGATGGGTGAGTGTCTAGTTGTCTTGGGGGATGGAAAGGTGGATGAAGGGAAGGGTAGGTGGGTGGATTTGGGCCAGGCTCTAACAGTTCAGCAAGGTGCCCCTGGCCACACACCTAACCTCCCTGAGACCTCAGTGTCCTCACGTGTAAAGCGGGGGTCAGACCGCCCCCTCTCCTCCCCTGAGGTTGCTGGAGTGATCCAGGAGAGGAGAGCTGGGCCAGGCCCCAGTGGTGAGGACTCCCAGCCTGCAGTGTGGCACGATGCCACGCAATTACCAACCCCAAAGCACCTGGCGTCTTCAGGGTAGAAACATGAAAGCCACAGATGACACCCAGGCCTCACTGAAGCAGACAGGCACCCAGCACAGGTCTCCCAAACCACAAGGCCCCAGGTGGGGAGGCTGGCCGGGTACCTGGGGACGTCAGGGCATGGAGGTGAGGCGATGATGGCCGGGCACTTCCTGAGATCTGATGAGGCACAGGCCTGGAATCTGTGCACACTGGCCCTGGGGGACCCTGCCCTGCAGGACTGGCCATCGAAGGCTTTGTCACCCACAAGGACAGCTGAAGGTCCTGTTCCAGGAGCCACCAGCTGCTCGGGTGGTGGGGCCTTGGCAAAGCTGCCCCTGCCCTGGGCCCTAGCAGGGCCAGCACCCCACAGTCAACACACTCACCCCCCAATACACAGAGACCTACTCTCTCATCCCCAGCAAACTAGCTGCCTGCAGTGAGTGACTGCCCCTGGCAGGGCCCTCGCCCCTGCCCTGACCCCAGGCAGGCGCTGGCCGATCCTAAAGGGGAAGCCCCACGGCGCCACCCTGGAGAGGCTGCAGCCCTGTGGGTGGGTTGACACCCTGAAGTCCTGCTCCTACCCACCAGTGTGGGTGTAAATGGCACACCTGTGTGTGGCCTTGTCCATGTGTGCACTCCCAAGTGTGCGAGGGTGCTGGCACTGTGTGGGTGAATGCACGCTTGGGCGCACTGGTGGGCAGCTGGCATCTGGAGGGCCCTGGTACAGCACCCCTCTGAGCGCCAGGGCCCTGCTTGCTGGCATGCAATGTCCCCAGGTACACCTGGCTTCTACACCTGTCAGCCTGGGGACCATCCAGGTGCCCCAGGCAGGGCCACACAGCCACCAGGGTCAGGGCCTTCTACAGGTATGCTCTGACCAGGGACTGGCTCACAGGCGCGTGCAGCAGTGTGTGCGGCTGTGGTGTGTGCAGCAGTGTGTGCGGCTGTGGTGTGTGCAGCAGTGTGTGTGGCTGTGGTGTGTATCGTTGTGACATGCGCAGCCACAGCACTGCAGTCACAGGGCTGCTGGTGAACAGGTGCAGACGTGCTATGCTTGTGAGCGCGCACATGTATGCTGCATCCAGGCACAGGGTGTGGTGGCCTGACACACTCACAGGCTGTCCCGCAGCTCCTGCGTGTCACTCGGCGTCCCCAGGGACCGCAGGCTCCGCTCCAAGGAGGTCACTGCCCGAGACAAGAAGGGCAAGTGTGAGGGCAGAAGGGCGCTTACTGCCAGGCAGGCTCTGGTAGGGGAAAAGAGGACATGGGGACGGGTACAGGCAGCCATCAACGTGGCCCACGCACTGCCAGAGCCAGGAAAGGCCATTCACAAGTGCCCGCCGCCCCCAAGGTCACCTTGTCTCCCCGGGGGCAGCGCGGGGTTGGGCCCACCACCAGGCTGGGGTAGCGGCCGCAGGCCGAGGGCAGACCTACCGTTGGAGTTGATCCGGAAGACATTGGCAGCCATCTCCTGGAACAGGTCCTGGAGGTCGCTGGGGTCGACCTGGGTGGCTGAGAGCAGACAGGGGACAGGAGAGCCCGTTTGCTTCCCAGCGGCAGGGCCCCCATTCCTTGCGTCCTCCCCCGGCGGCCTGGTGCAGCGTCAGACACCCAGCCCTGCCCGCCCGGCACTCACAGGCCGCAGGAAGGAGCGAAGCCAAGAGGGTGGCTCCCCAAACAGCTGGACACGCAGACGCCGCAGACCCGGCAGTGCCGCCCGGCTGCCCCCACCGGGGACAAAAGCAGGTCCACGCAGGAACCCGCCCCCAGGGTCACTGCAGTGCCCCTCCCAGGGGCAAAGGGGAGCAGCCGGGTGTCCACAAGGAGGTGAGCAGGGAGACAAGACGGGTGTGGACACTCAGGGACCGCTGCCCAGCCGGGAAACAGCAGCGTGCCCTGGCACTCTGACACCCAAGAACCTGACAGTGCCGGGCTGCACAAAAGGAGCCAGGCCCAGCGGGCCACGCCTGGTGCTGGCCCGTTTCCATGAAGCGCCCTGAACGGCAAGTCCAGAGACACAGAGTAGGGGGCAGTCGCCGGGGGGTGCTGCTGGGGGGAGTGTGCAGCAGGGGAGTGGTGGCCAGGCTGGGTGGTGGGAGGCAGGGGGCAGATGAAAGAGGGGGAGGGGGCAATAGCTGGGGGACGTGGGGGGCTGCTAGCAGGTTTCTTTTCAGAGGGAAGAAAACATTCTGGAATTAGAGCATGTGATGGCCATATAACTCTGTATTAAAAGCCATTACCATGCACTTTAAAATGGCTAAGGTCTTGAATTTTACGTCGGGTGCCTTTTATCTCTGTGAGGAAAGAAAAGCAGACGGGAGTGGGTGGGCCGAAGCGTGGACACCCCCGGTGCATGCTTGAGACAGGGCCACCGAGGGCAGGCAGGCCAGGCCCCACACCCTGAGCACACACCTGCCCCAGCCAGGTCCCCACAGAAGCTGGTGTGCAGGGGCACAGCAGCCTCAGTGCCAAGAGCTGAAACCCAGAGGAGACCATGCATCTGTCCGTCCATCTGGCCATGTGGCCGATGAGACTTGCTGAGAGCCAAGGCGCTCCCTTTCCAGGAAGTTCCAGAAGAGGCAAAGGTCATCTCAGGAACAGCACAGAACAGGGGCGGCTTGGGGCTGGGGGCCAGGGTGCAGGAGGGGTGTCGTGGGCACGGTCGTGTCTGTGCCCGGACGGGGGGCTGGGGGTCAACGCAGGCACACACCTCTGTCGAGCTCCCCGGCAGCGCCCGCCGAGGCAGGCGTTCATTCCGGCCATCTGACCTCAGGACAGCGTCTGGGGGCTGCACTCACGCTGAAACGCACGGGAAGCAGGACAGCCAGAGGGACGGGCCCAGGGACGGGGGGCCGGACGTGAGGGAAAACAAGGCTGTGCGACGCTCGGGGAGGGCCCACGTGCGGTCACTGAACAAGTCTTTCAACTTTTCCTGTATTTAGGACTTTTCCACAATAAAACATGAGAAAAAGAAGATGCAGTGCCAGCTCAGTGAAGGCCCTGCGGTGTGGAGGGTGAAGACCCTGGGTTGCAGGGACTCTCCGGAACTCTCACCTCTCCGACCCGCCTGAGGACCCAGCACAGGGGAAGTGCCACACCCCTGGCGCGGGCTCTGTTGCCCACCAGGACTCAGGCTGCCGGGCTGCCCGTAGAGTCAGAGCCGACCCCTGACCCCCCAGCCAGGGCTCCCGGCAGGGCACCAGGCTGCCAGAGGCCCGTCCTGGCGATGGACGACTCATCCTGCTTGGCCCCTCTCCCCAGCCCTCAGCACCCCCAGACCCCAGGCTGCAGCAGGGGGGGTCCCGGAGAGGAGGCTGGCTCGGCTCACCACCCGCAGCCAGGAAACTGCATCAACACCCGCCTCCCTGCGTGACTGCACCCACAGGCTCGGGTCCCGGGGTGACTCCACTCGAGCCCCAGCCCTGAGGACAGGCACAAGGTCTCGGACTGCCACACCCGGGGGCAATGCCTTCAGGCCTGGGCCCGCGGAATCTGCCCGGCACCCCCTACCGAGGCTGGGGTTACGTTCCGCGAGGAGGCCAAGGCCCAGAGAGGGCTGGCGGCTTGGCCAAGGTCACGGTGCCAGTAAGTGGTGAAGTCCAATCACTTGGCTCTCACAGAGTCACGCCAACGGGCGCGGGAAACCACCCAGGCCCACCCAACAGCATTTTCTCACCCTCACGGCAGGAGCTGGGCTGAAGAAGAAGGGTGCCCCCCCCCCCGGGGAGCTGTGAGCCCCTGGGCAAGACCCGGGGCCCTTGGAACCCAGCATCCTACCTGATTGACAGGTGTGGGAGGGTCTAGGTGGGGCACTGTGTGACCCAAAGCACCTGCTGTGCAGTGGTGGCTGCCATGAGGGTCCCCACATTCTCACACAGCACGGGCATGGACACTGCCATGGATATGGACATTCTCCAGAAGAAAGAGCCACCTAAGTTGTCCACCAGGCCACACCACCTCCCCACGCCCACCTCACTTCTGCCCCAGGCCGTAGCCCAGGTAACCCCACTTCTGTGGCTGCCCCTGTCTTCTCCTTGGCTGTCAGGGCCAGCTCCAGGCCTCGGGCCCGGGTCTACCACAGTGAGACAAGACGGCTGGCCAGGAAACAGGCAAACGGGGCTCAAAACTCAAGAAGGCCTGCTTTCCGAATGCCTGACTTCTCTAAGGACGGAGCTGAGAGCTGAGGATGCACCTGCCCCATGGGCCTTACGGGAAGTTCTGGTGGGGGCCTCGGAGCTGCAACTCAGCCCTCTGACACGACAGGCTCTCCAAAGGGAGCACAGGCCACCGGGAGTCCAGAGGGCAGAGGGCAGAGGGCGCTGAGCTGCGTGACCACGGAGACCACTCGCCCTCTGCAGGCTCCTCAGCACATCTAACAAGATCCCTAAAGGACTAGCCCACGGCAGGGGCCCTGAAAATGCCAGTCCCTATCTCTTTCCTTATTTTCCAAATGAAATGAGAAACTAGCTGATTTAGAGACTCCTTCCTATTCTCTGCATCTGGGTCTAGATGATTCCAGAAGCCATCTTGGGGTAAAAAGGCTCTGGAGGAGGCGCAGGAGCTGCTCCCTCTCCAACTTCTGTTCAGGAAGCTTCCCTCACTGAAGGCCCTGGGCGGGGCAGCCATCTCCTCTTCGAGCACCTGTCACCCTCGCGTTCTCCCCTGCCCACCACACCCCCAGGAGGCCTTGCCAACACACTGCTCATGCCAGGTGAGTGCATCCTTCTTAGCCCCTGCATCTACAGAGGAGGGGTGACACGGCCAAGGCTGGGAGGCTCGTGGGACTGGAATCTGAGTGCAGAGGCAGCTGCCCTTAGAGACGACAAGTCCTGGACCACTCAGAGGACATGTGGGAAGGGGCAGGACAAGCAGAAGTAGGGCCGGGGACGGGCTGGCAGAACCCCAGAGCCCTGAAAGGAGCCTGAAGGCAGAGCCAGGCCACGCGGCCCAGGGAGTAGCCAGAAAGCCAAGGCCGGGTAACAGGGCTGGAGCCAAGAGGCCAGGCACCGGCCGCACAGCAGGGCCCCTGCAGAGCCCTCTCGTGGGGTGAGAAGGGCCTCAGGCCTGCAGGTCAAGCCCGTCAGCGGCCAAGGGGGATGGGGATGGGGGGCCGGGGGCTGGGCAGTCACCCTGAGGAGCAGCGTCCAGGGCTGGCTCTGGTCCCAGGGCCGGGGACAATGACAAGGCTCCACCGCACACCCCCCGTGAGCTGCCCGCAGAGCCCCCCACCCGAGCAGGAGGCAGTGAGCGTCGGCCTGGCAACAGCAGTAGGTGCAGCCCAGCTACTTCTGACAGCCGCTATGGAGTTTGGTAAACACCTAGCACCACCGTGGGCGAGAGCGAAAACCAGGGAGGGGAGAAGGTGGGGAGGCTGCCAGCTGGCTTCCTTGGCGCGAAGACTGGGGCGGGGTGGGGTGGTGACGTGCAAAGCCTGCGGATGAGGACGAGGCCCACAGAGCTGCACGGCGTGGGAGGAACAGCGGTTCAGTCCATCACCTGGACCGAGCGCCTTCCCTCCAACCGACACAGTGAGGGGGTGCTTCAGGGGACACTGCCTGTACTGTTCAAACTGGAGACTGCAGGCTGTGTCCCCAAACACCAGCCCTTCCTTCCTCCCGGAGCCATGCCACCCGGCTGACAACTACATTTCCCAGCCTCCTTTGCAGCCAGGGGACATGTGACTAGATTCTCACCCCTGGAGTCTGGGAAGAGGAGTGGAATTTCCCTCTCACATCTTCCCAGGAAGCTGCTCACCCACAATGGCCTTGCACCCTTTTTTCTCGGGCTGGATGCCGACAGCGCAGATGGGGAGGATGCCCTGGGGGCACATGGGGCTGCTCCCAGAAGGAACCCCGGACCCCGAAGGGCCCCGTGGAGGAGAGCTGCCTGTGCAGGCGGTGGCTGGGCTGTTACCTGAGAGAACAGTCCTGTCTCACCTGTGCCCTGGGATTTGGGGTCCCTGATACAGCAGCATAACCTCCAATTTACCTGACATGCAAACACACTAGCGTTAACCAACAGTTGGAGGCAAAGCAGGACTTCCCGTTCCCGCAGACGCGAGGTTGAGTCACAGAAGGGAAGGGTTAATTCTGAAATGTGTTAGTTCACTTTCCCGCTGCCTCATACGCTCCCAGATCACACACTTGACAGCAGCCACCCCACAGGGGCAGCTGGACAGTGACACATTCACCACACAAATACTAACTGAGCCTCTGCATCCCAGAGCAGGTGACAAATGACAGGCGGGGGCCGGGGTGTGTGGAAGGAAACCAGAGGAGCCAGGGGAAAAGGAGTGACAAAATAGAGGATGGCTCAAACAGCGAGGGATGAAGGAGCACCGTGGGGTGACTCCAGAGGTCGGCCTAGAGACGCTGCGGTGGAGTTGGGCTGCTCACTGCCACAGGAAAGGACAGACAGGCCTAGAGGAAAGACAGGGTTCACTGTGGGTCAGGTGGGGTCTGAGGGGCCTTCAGGTGAGTGGAGCAGAGACGTCCAGTGGCAGCAGCTAACATACGGGGGGATTCCCAGGTCAGAGATGGGCAGTGGAACACAAATGCAGGGTTAAATGGTACACAGAAATTAACGTGGACGATAAGCCAAGTTCTCATGAAACAGCAAGGCAGATAATTAGAGGACCCTGGCCTCCCCTGTGAGGATCTAGAATTACCTTCCCTTAGAAACAGCCAACAATCCGGATACAGTACAGGCAGTGGTCACTTCCTGATAATAGACAGCAGCCAGCACGGTATCGTGGTCCCAAGAGAAGGGAAGGAAAATGAGCCATGCCCCAGGTCACCCGGCTTTCTGCCCACAAGAACTCCAGTCTAGGAGCAGAGAGCAGGGACCAATACAGAGCCCCACAGGCTTGCTGGGTGGGGGAGACCATGGGGGGGTCTGGAGAGGCACGGACGAGCAGCTACCCTCGGTGGGCAGAGATCCAGGGACAAGAGCCGGCAGAGAGAGAGCTCCAAAAACCACCGGAGGGCTCCGAGCATGCTGAATGGAAGTGCAGGCATGCATATGGGGATACCCCACAAGGGCAGGGAAAGAACAACTCAGGGAAAGTACCAATGACCGGGGACATGCAAGCCTCAAAGACCCTGAGCAAAGCTGGGCTGGAAGTTATCCGTGCTCGCACGACAAGAAGGGGGAGCCCCCAATGAACACCTGGAGCTGAGCAGCGGTCGCAGGAGGGGGCATCCTAGGAGTGGGGCCGCATCAGCGTCGCTGTGAGCGCTGCTCCAGAGTTGCCTGGAAATTTTTTAAAACAAGCCTCAAAAAGATCAAAGGGATTCAAAAGTCACTTAACTGCCTCCCAGAACAAAGACCATTCCTCGTTAAAGGAAAACTACAAAATCCAGTACTTGATGACGTAAAAGGCACAGTGTCTGTCATTCAACTAAAAATTACTAGATGTATGAAGAAACAGGAAAATGTGACCCAGAACCAGGGGAAAAGTCAGTCAGCAGGAGATCCGGAAGTGATAGACAACAGAATCTGTAGAGAAGTACGTTAAAGTCACTATTTTAAGGCCACTAAAACAGCATCAGGAAAAGACCAAAATGGAACCCGTAAGATGAAATATGTTTGAAATGAACATTTCCCTGATTGGGATTAACAGCAGATGAGTCAGCAAAAGGGAAGACCCATGAAACTAAAGACAAAAGGACAGAAACAAACAAAATGAAGCACAGAGACTGACAAAAAATAAGTCAACAGAGCCTGAGAGACAGTATTCATTGAAGAAGATTTCCATAAGAAGAGGGGAGAGGGAGAAGCAAACAAACAAAAAAATAATTGGAAGAAACAATGCTGAGACATACCCAAATTTTCTGAAAATATAAACTGACAGGTCTGAGAAACTGCAAAACAAAACAAAACAAAACAAAACATTGATAATGAGAAAAATCTCAAAATGAGCCAGAGGAAAAACAGCACATCACATACAGAGGAAGAAAATACAAGAATGACTTCGTTCTCTCACTCAAAATTGTGAAAGACAAAAGACAAAAAAGCACTAAGAGAGCTTTCAACCAGAATTCTACACCCAGAGAAAATATAGTTCAAAAATAGAGGTGATCTATTTGGAACAATGAAAATGTTTTGGGAATCGATGGTGGTGATGATAGCAGAAAATTGTGAACGTAATTAACAGCACTGAAATACATACCTGAGTGTGGTTAGAAGGAGGAATATTAAGTTGTACATAGAGTACTAGAATAAAAACTCAGAAGGCACAACACAAACAGTGAATCCTGTTAAAACATGGGCTTTAGTTAATAGTACGGTTATAAAAAATGCTTTCATCAAGTGCAACAAATGTCCCACACCCATGTGCAGTGTTAATACTAGAGTGGTCTATGGGGTGCTCTAAAAAAAAAGACGCAAATAAGGACTTATTTCACACAGACAAAAGCTGAGAAAATCTGCTGTCACCAGATGTGCACTACAAGAAACGTTAAAAGAAGTTCTTGAGGTCAAAAGGAGATGATAAAACAATTCTACATAAAGAACCAGTACCAGGTTGTTAAGCATGATGGTAAAAAAAAAAAAGATGACATATTTTCTCATTTTAAATTTCTTTAAAAGACAATTAATTATGAAAGCAAAATCAACAATAATGTGTTGCTCATAAAAATGTGCTGATAACGTAAAGTAGTAGTGTAAGAAAATAATAAATACAGGATGGGAAGGGAGAAATGGAAGAATATTATGGTAAGAGTCACACATTATATGTGAAACAATATAATAATGTCTGAAGGTCAGATGTGAAATGTTAAAGATGTACACTGCAAACTCTGGGGCAACCACTAAAACACAAAACAAACAGGCAAACCTAATGAGCCAACAGCGGACATAAAATGGAATACCAAGCAACACACAATTACTCCACAAAAGGGAAGTAAGAAAGAAAGAAAAAAACAACCAATAAAAGTGAAATATAAAAAGCAAATAGCAAGATGACAGACTTAAATCTGAACATATTGGTATTTACATTAAAGAACAATGATGTACACCTGAGTTATCCAATACAGGAGCCACTAGCTACATGTAGCAATTTAAGTATAAATTTTAATTAGTTAAAATTAAATGAAATTATAAATTCCATTCCTTGGTGGCACTAGCCACTTGAAGTGCTCAACGGCCACATTTGGCTGGTGGCTGCCGTCTTAGAAAGTGCCAATTATTGAACATTTCCATTATCACCCAATTCTCCATTGGACAGTGCTGGTCTAAACATCCGCCAAAAGGAAGAAAGTGAAACTGTCAGGCTGGATTAAATGCAAGAGTCAGCTGTGCAGTGTATACAAGAATGCTGCTCTATATAAAATCAGATACAGCTTGGAAGTACAAGGAGTGGAAAATGTAGCTTGTAGACAGTAATCACATAAAAGGGGAAGTGACTCCATTGGTAGCAGAGCAGAATTCAGAACAATGAAGGAAATTTGAGATCAAGAAGAACATTTTTACAATGATAAAGGGGTCGACTGATTAAAAAGACGAAACAATCCTAAATACGCACACACCTAATATCACAGCTTGAAAATTGGTACTACTAAAAGGAGAAACAGATAATTCCACAGTTACAGTCAGAGACATCAAGACTGCTCTCTCTGTAGTTAATAGAAGGAGAAAGAAAATCAGTAAGGACACAGAAGACTGGGTTAAGACCATCAGTCAACTGGACCTGACTGACGTGTGTAGAACATCCCACCCACCAACAATACATACTCTTGTCAAATGCACTTGGAATGTTCACCATGACAGATTACATTTCAGACCACAACACAAGTCTCAACATATTCAAAATAACTGAAATTACACAGAATATATTCTCTGACTGTAACAGAATTAAACTAGAAATCAATAATAGAAAGATATCTGGAAACGTAGAGAATTGTTTGAAAATTAAACACACACTTCTAAATAACCATTAATAACAGCAGAAATTAAAAAGGAAATTAGAAAATATTTTTAACATAATGAAATGAAAACACAACATGCACAAATGTGTACGATGTAAGTGAAGCGGCACATACAGAGAAATTTTTAACAATAGCTGCTTATACTAGAAAAGAAGAAAGGTCTCAAGTCAGTGATCAAGAGCAAATTACACCCAAAGTAAGCAGAAGAAAGTAACAAAGATGAACAGAAATCAAGTAAATTGCCATTCACGTAAATTAATGAAATCAAAATATGTCTCTTTGAAACAATCAATAAAATTAGTAAACTTCTAGTCACACTAATCGAGAACAAAAGAGAGAAGACACAAATGAGCAATGTCAAAATGAAAGGAGAGATATCACTACAGATCCTACATAATTTAAAAGTCTACTAAAGGAATATTATGACAACTTCATGCCAATAAATTGACAACTTAGATGAAATAGACAAGTTCCTTGAAAAACAAAATAAACTGCCAACACCACTGGAAAAGAAACAGATAATCTGGGTAGCACTGCACCATTAAAGAGTTTGCAATGGTAGTGTAGAATCGCCCCACAATGGAAGTGCCAGGCTCGGAGCACGTATCTGGTGAGCTCTGCCAGATATCTAAGGCAAGAGTAGTATCAGTTCTACACAAACTCTTCCAGGAAACAAAGTGGGAAGAAACACTTCCTACTCATTTCAAGGTTTATTTTATAGCTACAGTAATCAAGACAATGTGTTCTTGGCATAAGCAGAGACATATGTCAATGAAGCAAATCAATATCCCACATGGACATATTTTTATGTTTTAGACAAGGCGTCAAGACAATTCATTGGGAAAAGGACAGTCTTTTCCACCAATGGTGCTGGAACAACTGGATATCCATTGAACCTCAACCTAAAATTAACCGAACACCCAAATTAACCCAACATGGATCATAAACAGACATAAAAGCAAAAGCTAAAGCTATACAACTGGTAAAAGAAAACATAAGAAAAGATCTCTCCATCCTTGTAGTAGGCAAAGATTTCTTAACTACGATACAAAATGCAAAAATCATAAACTATTGATAACATCAAAATGTAAAACTTTTGACCCTCAAAAAACAGTTAAGAAAAAGAAAAGACAAGCCACAGCATGAGAGAAAATATTCACAACACACCTATCTGGCAAAGCCCTTGCATCCAGAATAAAGAGCTCATATAATTGCACGGTAAAACCACCAACCCAATAAAAATGCACAAAAATACACAAAGGAAGATACACAAATGACCAATAAGCCCATGACAAGATACTCAACATCAAGAGAAACACAAAGTAAAGCTACAACCAGTGAAATACTATTGCACACCACCCACAGGAGTGCAACAACGTCACATGTGGGCAAAGATGCAAACACTGCTCATGGGGACTGAGAATGGTACAACCACTTTGGAAGACAGTTTGGCAGTTTCCTAAAACGTTAAACTTGCACTTGGCAATACGACTAATAATTCCTCTCTTAGGTATTTATCTATCCTGACTCTCCTGCAAAAAAAAATGAAACATTTGTACACAAAGATTTAATTCAAATGTTCATAACACCCTTGTTCATAACAGCCAAAACCTGGAGACAGTGAAAACCTCTGCCATCAGGTAAACGAAAACGGAAACTGCGGCCCACCCGAGGAGCGGAGCACCCCTGAGTAATAAAAAGGGGTGGCTACAATACAGGCAGCCAATGCGGGTGACCCCTAAACGTACTTGGCTGAGGGAGGGTCAGACACAGCACAGGATGAACTGTGGGATCCGTGTACATGAAACCCTGAAGAGAGAAACCTAATCAGCAGGGGTTGCCGAGGGGGCAGCTGGGAAGGCGAGCTATGCAATGTCTCCTGAGCTCGTGGGGTGCCTGTCACCCCCGTGGTGATGGGAGGCAGGTGTGTGTGCTCCCAGTCCCTGTGATCCGTGCCCTCAGACGGCTGCCGCACCGCAGAGAAGTTACGCTCCCAGAGAGAGAGTCCTGGCCCCCATGTGGGGTGAGGGAGAAGCACACCCCCAGAATGGCTGCACCTGCCTCGCCGGCCCAACCCCACTGGGGGACCCTCCTGAACCCAGCACCCCCAGGCCAGAGGCCAAGTGTTCTGCGGCAGCCCCTCCTGCCCGAGCCCCGGCCGCCCCCCTCACCTCCCCAGCCTCCCCAGCCTGGGCAGATCTTCAGGCCAGGACAAGGCCTGTCCACCACTTCCTGCCCGTGTTGAGACAACTTCCAGAAGCATTTCCTGCATCAAGGAATAAAGCCCTGGCTGACAGGGTCTGCAGTGGGCACTTGCCCTGCCTCCCAACTGCTTCCCAGAGGCTGCCTCTGTCACCCTCAGTGTGAGGCACGTGATGACACCACAATCCCTCCCAAACACTCTCCGGTGACGAGCGCGTCACCTGTGCCCCAGCACCCAGCTGCCCGCAGCCCCCCACAGACAAGGCCACTAGGAGAGCCAGCTTCCCCACGAACCTCAGCGCAGGCTTTCAGACCCCAAACCCTGCCCCTCTCACCCACCACCCACCACCCTGGTCCTAGAAACGGGATGCCCTGCTCTTGATGGCAGATGGGACTCTCAGACACCAACCATCAATGACAAGGTCTGAGGGCAAGGCCAGGCCCCACTGTCCTTGGCCCCCGAAGGAGTGGGGCACTCTTTGTTCCCCAGCGCTGGTTCCTGGAGAAGGAAGGAGGAAAAAGCCACTGTGCAGGTTCTGTCTTCACACCACCTCGGCGATTTCACTCGCAGACGGTGACATGAAATAAATTCAGCAGCGCTTATCGGGCTGAGAGCCGGCCTCCCTCCCGCCCCTACTGCACCATGAGCTGAGATGATGGAGCTCCTGAAAGCGCCACGGAGAAGACGCTCCTCAGCCCTGCCCAGCGCCCGTATCTGTGCATCTCGCTGCACAGCACGCGGCCTTATCTGCCCGCTGCAGAAAGACAAATTAAGACTTTCCCGAGCACTCGGCAATTATGTTGCATCACCAGGGCCTGTGCCCCGCCCCCACCCGCTCTAGAACGAGGCTCTTCATCTAACAGGTCCCAATGGCACCTGCAGCAGCAGGGCGGCCATCAAGGGGGGCCTGGAGCAGCACCTCGGGGGGCTGGCAGCTCACAGCACCAGTGGCACAGACCTCCCCTCGCACACCGGGCGAGCCACACACACCACCCAGCCACCAGGGCCAGCAGCCCTGCGTCTGCAGGGGTGCACATGGAGGGGAGGCCTGGGAGGGAAGGAGCCTGGCCAGGCTTTTCCCAGGAGACTGGGGAGCCCTTCCAGAGCTCTGGGGAATGGGGGGGCCACCTAGCATACCTGGACCCAAAGCCACGCCCGAGTAGCACCCACACCCTGAGAAATCTCAGAACAGAGGTGAGAAAGGCCGGGGCCAGCACCGCGGGCCTTGCCCGGAAGTGGGCCTTGCTGGGCCTTCTTTCCGCGAGTGGCCACAGTGTGGGAGCAGCCCCCACCCCACGGAGCCAGCTCCTCATGGGCACAAGGTGGCCCAACAGGGTCGAGACTCCTCGTGAGACAACAGAGAACCTGCCTGGGAAGGGTTTTAAATAAGGGTGCCCCAGTGGGTCCCCTGGAGGCTGGGTGGGGCATGGGTGGAGGCTACAGAAAGGCAGACACCAGAGCCCAGCTGGCAGCCGCTGAAGGAGGCCGGGCGACGGGGCCAAGGCAGTGGGGAGGAGGAGGCAGGGAAACTGAGTCAGGCTGTATCCCAGAGGGCAGAGAGTGACAGCCGAAAGCAGAAGGCAGGTGGGGCAGGCGGAGGGTGTGCACACCACGCGCGCACACACACACACGCACGCACACACCCAAAGGTGCAGAGCAGGCCCAGACCACCTCCCTGAGAGCCCACCCACCCTCTTGCCCAAACCCATCTCTCCCGAGTACCCACTGAAGCCAGGCCCACCCCACCCAACCACTAAGGACCAGCCCCCTGGGCCACATGTCCCCGTGGCAACGAGGCTCTGATCTTTGACCTGGCCATCCTAAAGCCCTCCTGGCCCTGGGCTCGATGGTTCCAAGAGCCCTGCAGCCACCCCAGGGTCCCCACAGTCAGCCAGTGCTGGCACGGGGGAGCCGGAGGCCGCAGGGCTGGGGGAGAGGACAGGAGCCACAGGAGGCGGTGACTCCACCACCAGAGCCTGCCCCCGTGCACGATGCCCCCACGCCCACCCAGCCGCCCCTCACCACGGGCCTGACGTTAAGTGGAGACAGGGACCCCGGGACCCTCCCCAGGCCCCACACCCTCCCTGACTGCCTTCCCCGGACTCTGGCACCAGTGTCCCCCATGACATCCACTGCCTGCCCTGATCCAAAAGCGTCTCTAATTGCAGGAAAATGAATGGAGCAAAACAGATCCAGACGCGAACAATGGTGATCCCTGGGTGGGGGTCATGGGGTTTTCCTTCTCTCCCTGATCCCTTTGCAAATTTCCTTCTGTGAACACATACGACTTCTAGTCTGGAAAAATGCTACTAAAAAATACAGACATGCATGTGCCACCTCCCTGCTCTAAGATCTCCAGAGACCCCCTAGAGCCGCAGGTGAGGGTCCACCGAGCCACAAGGCCCGATGCCCAGGGCCTCCGCCAGTCCTCCTCCTGAGAGCCCCCCACCCTCCACACAACCCACGGCACCCCCACCTGTCCTCCTCCCTGGCCCAAAGCACTCTATGGCTTCCCAGATCTTCTTGCCTTTTATTTCAAGAATCTCACTCACTCCTAGAAGTTCTAATTTGTTCAGCAGTTTACTGCCCGTGCACATCTTTTCGGGGGGGCCTGTTTCTGCTCCTATTTCGCTGATCGTGCTCATGGTGCTCTACTCCCTTGTGAGTGCAGAAATTCTCAGCCGTGACCTGCTCATTTTCTGTGGAGTAACATTCTAGCAACCCCCACTCTCCTTAAAACCCCGCCCCAATGTTCCTTTCTCTGTGGCACCGTCCCCGCCTCCCTCCCCCTAGTTTCTTCCCAAGCAGTTGAACCTGTCTCCCGCACCTCTCCCGTCACCCTTCGGGGGAACACACCTCCTGCTCTGTCACCGCTGACCGTTCAGTGGTTTCTTCCAGAGCTCTACGACAATTCCAGGGCAGGGACGGCACCCGACACCTCTCAGTGTACATGCCCCCTCCCACAGGGCCTGGGCATTAGCACACGGTGGCCTCGATAAACATGGAGGGAGGGAGAGGAAGAACGGCTGAATTAACGAACATGGCCAGGCATGGAAGCTCTCCTTCAGTCCCCTCCCTGTGAGGACACACGTGGTGCATCCTGGAGGCCTGCCGCCGAGATTAAAGACATGAGTTCACCCACGAACTCAGGAAGGACCGAAGGAACAGCAGGTGGGGAAGGACACTGAGACGTGACCATCCACTGGGACAGAGGGCCCCACCTGGGGGCCAGGAGAGTCCTGGGCTGGGTTCTAGCCATATGGCCACTCTGGATCTCAGCATCCTGTCGTCTGGGGTGCAGAGGACCTTCTGGCTCTCCATCTCAGGGAACCCAGGGCTCTGCCAGCCCCAGCCAGCATGCAGCCAGGGCTCGGAAACCTCCAGAAGGCCACGTCCCAACACACCCGGAGCTCAGGCATCCCCACCCACCCCTGCAGACAAGGACACCCACGAGGCATGGGGTTTGGCACTGGAGAAGGGAACCTTGGTATGTGGTGACTCCTGGCCCAAGAGAAGTGTCTGCTTCCATTTTGTGTTTTATATTCCTTAAAGTGTTTTCTGGACCCTGTTTCAAAGTCTAAAACTAGGTAGGGAATTAGAAATACACCCTGAGAACCCAGCTCATCCACCTGGAAGGAAGAGGTCCTCACAAAGCAGTATGTTCCTACTCTGCCCCCAGACCCCCAGTTTCAGTCTCTTCCAATGTCTATAACCCCTGGTGTTTGAACACCGTCGAGCCCCCATCCTGCTCAGCAGCTCTGCCCACAACTCTCGGAGGATGGCCTGTCACTGTTCTCTGTCCTCATAGCTCTCAGACACCAGGCCCGACCCAGAGGAGGGGTTCAAATGACACGTGGGGACTGACTGAGGGCAGGGCCCAGTCAGAGTGACCTCAGGAACCCGCCCCTGCCCCTCCTGTGCCCCTGATACACTCACCCTTATGTGTACCCAGAACAAGGTCTCAGACTGAGTGATAATCCGGTACCCAGATCTCCTCCCATGGTAAGGGCAAAGAGGTTTTATTAATGAAAAATAAAGAGCAATCCTCGGTGGGTTCAGAGGAGTGGGGAGGCTGTGAGACCTGCGGGGTGTCACCTAGGGGGGCTGGCAGAGCAGCACTCTGACCTCAGCACCTGAACCCACCCTCCACCCCTGGTGCTCCAGACCCCAGACCCAGGCCCCAGATCCAGGCCCGAGGAGTGTGGCCCTAGGCCCCAGCGGAGGACAGAAGGCACAGGTGTGGCCACATGAGGCCAGGCATCCAAGGC